>VWYK01048502.1:103445-165525 GCA_013399775.1 Semnornis frantzii
CGGGGCGCAGGGGCCGGGCCGCGGCGGGGCTCGCTGCGCGCTGACTGCGTACGATGTACCCGCGAACCGGTGCCTCGCGTGGGGGCCTTCCGGCGGGAAGGGCTTGCTGGGGAACCGGTGAGTGAGCGCTCGGCTGCGGGAGCGGCAACGAATCCCCGAGGACGAAGCGGTGGCTGTGGCTGCGTTACTTGGGGCTGTGCCGGCAGTAGCGGTAACGAAAACCGAGCGCTGCCGTCACCCCGGACAGCGGCGTGCTGCGCTGGCGAGGAGGCCGAGATAAGCTTTTTGGAGGCGAGCCGCTGTGCGAGCTGAGCCTTTCCTTACCGAGGAGCGGGGAGCACAGGCCGCCTCCGCAGAGGCCTGCAGGGGCGGGCGGCAGCGAGGGCCCGGGGGCGGCAGGGAAGAGTCTTCCGAAGAGGGAGCAGGTTGCGTGGAGAAGGAGGTTGTGTGGAGGCAGGCAGGAGCGAAAGTTTGAAAGTTAGGAGAAAGAAAAGCGAAGTGTGACCTAATGGCTGTGACAGGAGTGAGCGGAAACGATTTTCTTCGGGTGTTCAAAGAACTCAGGTATTCATCAGATACTTGCCAGATACTATGGAGCTAATGACCTGCCTTGCTAGTAAAATAACCAGCTTCTCAGTGAGTGCCCTTGTACTTTTTGTCTGAAGAACCATTACGATGTTACTCAGTATATGTGTTAAAAATCATTAGGACCTGGAGCTTTTCCAGTGATCAGAAGTGACTCTCTTAACTTTCTTTTTGCATTGCTTACGTGCGTGTCTCTCTGCAGCTCATCTTCATGATTCTCAGAAATGGCTACATTATTATCAGTGTATTCTTTTTCCCCATCTCTCTCCTAGAATGAGCCTTTTTATCGAAGAGCTTTAGAGATTACATTTCAGAATTCAGCTTCTGGAAAGTTCACTTCAAAGAGAAGTAGTTTTGTGAAAAGCTGTGGAGCTGAAACACCAGGTGGAAGCGAGAACTACACTTGGGATGACGGAAACAATTAGTTTATATAGGATATATGATGGCAGATTCTTTTATTGTTAAAAACTTGGTAATTCTTGTTATGTACTACAAACGTTTCTGGTATTTGTAGTGTATCTTACCTACTCCATGCACTTTTCTCACTGGTTGCATCAGTTCCCAAGAATATAAATGGCTTTGTGATTTGTCATCCTTCTCCAAATCACGTGGAGTCTGCCTTTCATTTCTTCCTGCTAAAGATCCTGTGGGTGTGGTTGTTTGATTTCTGGATTTTTCTAATCCTGCAAAAGAACAGTTGTGTGTTCCAGCTGCTGAAGGATGTGTCTGTAAAAGCCTCGCTTGCTGAGCTTGCCCTGGTAAACAATGCTGTGTCCACTTCATCTTGTGCTGCTCCCAGTACTGAAGAGTCCTAATGCAAGTTTTGATGCTCAAGGGAACTGTGGCTGCTTCAATTTCTGGTATCTCTGTGGTTGGCGCTATGTGAGGTTGGAGTTGTAACGGATTTCCTGTGTGTGTGCTGTGTTCACTGAACTGCTACAAGGCACCTGTGTGTGTGCTGTTGTCCTTCCTGTCTTGTGTGCTTGCTTCTGAGAGCTGGGTGATAAGATACACTGCAGCGTTCTCTCCATGGGCTGTGTAACCTCATCAGCTGAAGCCTCGCTGGAGGAGCTGCAGGATTTCTTAGCACTTGGTAAACTCAGCTTCAAGAGATGAGGTTGTTGGTTTTTTTGGAGGGTGATATTCGTTTGGGGCAATTCAATTTTAAATTGTGGGGGAGAGTTTGCAGGTTGAAAAGACCTAATGCTCTCTTAAAGGCTATGTTAATCTTCTTAAGATTTTCTGACCAGGATTTTTCTTGTTTACACATCCAAGGAATGTTATTGTTGAAAATTCTCATCTGAGAATTAAACAGATCATTTTTATTCAATGGTTGGTTTGAAAGGTCAGCAGCCCAAGGGAGTTTGGTATCTTCATCGCTGCTTCTCCATCCTGTTTAACCTATCTCTGTGCGCCTGCTCAGCACACTAAATCCACTTCTGTCAAATTTGCTTGCAGAACTTAACTGTTTCTTGCTTCTTTTGAACCTGACTCTGGAAGGGTACAGTCTCATCCTTGTTTTCTCCAGCATCACTGTTTATCTCAGTGTCCATCCCATAAGGTAAACAAAGGTACAGCTGCATAAGATGGATTTGATATTTGCTAATAGCTGATGATATAAGAAAGCTTTAGAAAGCTTAAGTGGATAGGGGTAATATTTTGTTCTACTTACACCACTTGCACTTCGCTTTTAGTTTAGGGGTCTGTTTAAGCTGAAAAATCTTTTAGTGACCAGACACAAAGCTGAGATAGCTTTGCCAGAATATCGGTAGTGTATGAGTGCAGCCTACCTTGCTTCAACACCAGCATGCAGAAACAAGAAAAAAAGGTAAAGCAGGGTGAGAAACCCTTTCCATCCTAGGTAAGCACAAGTACTAAAGCAGATGCACGAACTACTGCACCCTTTGGCCTACTGCCCTACAGTCTGGACATTTAGACTGGTGGTCTAGGTGCAGTTGCATTTTGGACTAGTCTGCTTTTCCTTTCTTTTGAATAAAGCTTTAGGATAGTTTCATTTTTTCAAAGCTTGTAGACTATGCAGTATCACATTTGGAGAAATCTTTTTGTGTTGGGAATTGCTAAGGGAGGAGGCTGAGATTTCTTTGTGACACTGCATTTTCAATAACGCCCAATAGGGCTTCTGTGAACAACTAGGAGATGTGAGAGAAAAAAGCAAGTTCATACTAAGTTCTTTAAAGTCACTTCCCAAGTTCTGTGCCAGGTTTTACAGGAAGCTTCAGTTACTCATTGATTTGGAGATGCCTCTAAGTCAAATAGGATCTGAAACTTCTGAGGTTCTTGTTTGTATTTCAGGGAACGTGGGAGAAATAACTTATAGTTACATAAGATATGTCACGTCCTTCACCAGCAAAGACATTCTGTTTTATAAAATCAATTTAGATAGACATTAAGTCTCTTTCTTATCTCAGTGGGAACTTAGATATGTTTTCCATATTTTTCTAGTTGAGGTTTTGGTTGTTGAGGAAGGGTTGAAAGCAAGTAATTCCATTCATTCCTAGGGGAAAAACAAGCTTCCTTTTCTGTCCTGTTTTGAAAGCTGGAGTCCTACCATGGCTCAAGCTGCATCTACCTGTTTCTTTCCTATTGGTGCTGAAAGCTTTTGTGGAGCCCCTTCTCTGCCAGTAAAGAAATTGGATCCAAACACTGCTCCAGGCTTAGCACTTTTTCATATGCCCCCAAACTGCAGTAGATAAGCAGAACGGATGAGAAAAGCTAAGACAGAGCCTTGCACAGGAAATTCAGAGACTGATTTGGTGGGACTGGGCTCAGGTTCTCACGCCGTTGTGTAGAGTTCTCTCTGAAGCTCGCAGGGATGTTTTACCTGCCTCGGAAGTGTTCTCTGAAGTGTTTGTCCAAAGACATTTTGTATTTGTGCTGACATTGTTGCCACTAGGGGAGATCAGGCAGTCTCTCTCAGCTGCTTGCAGACATGTAAAGTGGCTCGTTAGGGGCTTATTAATAACATTATAGTGATTGGCTGCCATTGGTGAAGGGATACTGTGTTATGCAAACAGCTGCTCTGCTTGTATTGTTTGCGGGGACCTTGGAGCCCTGGTACCTTTCCTGAAACAGACTGCGGAGAGAAACTCAGGCTTTTTATGGCAGGGTAAGGTCATGTTGTGAAGTGCTCTGCTTCCCTGCCTCAAATAAGCAGTACATCAGCACCTATCTTGGAACTGCAGCTTTATGCAGTGTGAAATAGGTCTTAGTGCTTCCTCACTGTGTCCTAGCTGGACAGCATTTGGAACAGTGGAGGAGCAGCAGCAGGGTGTTAAACAGAAGGCAGTGCTTTATTCAACAGCTGATTGTCTGGTTCTCACGGCTTGGCTGCTGCTGGGTTTTTCAATGATGAGGGTCAGAGGTTTGTCAGTTTTCTCATTTAAACCTGTAAAAGAATTTTGTTGGATGTGTGAACAAAGGTCTAAATGTGCATAGAGATTTAAACTTGTTTTAGAAAGTAAACTTACCTCTCTTGATCCAGAATAGGTTAGTTCAGGGAAAATGAAGCCTGATAGTCTGTTGTTGATGGGGATTTTCTTAACAGATGACCTCTTTTTTTACAGCTGTCACCACAAGGGTGTCCAGAACAGCTAAACAAGGAGGAAACTCTGGCAAAATGCTGAACAACTTGTGCTGTTCTCTGCAGTTGCAATGCAGTTTACACTGAAACACTCTGCTACGTATTAACTGGAGGTTAACCCAGGTTGTGCTGGAGTCATTCTGGGTCACATCTCTAAAAAGCCTGCTGCTGAGTATTGACCTTTTGCTTACTTTTAATAGACTCAGAATTCCCTGCATTGCTCTTTTCTCACTGCTTGCATCTCTGCTAGCTTTGGATACAGTTTATCCCAACTCAGGCTGTTATCTTGGTCCTTTTGTAAGGTTATTTCCTAGGTGTGTTCAAACTTTTCACTGTGATTGGACCTCAGTATGCAGGCTGTTACATTAAGTAAAGGTCCTGGGTTTGGTGCAAAAAGGGAAGGGAAGCAATAACATGGGTTTTTTGGTTGTTTGTTTGTTTTTTTTTTTTGATGTGGCAGAGTACAGAAGTGGTGTCTGTAGGCAGAGGCTAAACATTATGTCTTTGCAAGTGCTGACTCAGTCTGTCTCACCTTTCCAGGACACAAGCAAATGGGTGCAGTTCAGTGGTTTTCAGCTGCTTGGATTACAAAGATCAGCCCTTGTAAATGCCACACCTGCAGGTGCTGCCTTCTGGCAACTTGTTAGCCCCCACTTTAGGCTAAGGGTAAGCAAAGACAAGCCAGAGGTTTTTCTCTTGTCAGTTTACTCAGTTTCAGCAAAGGCAAGCCGCAGGTTTTTCTCCTCACTTTACTCACAGTTTCAGCTGATGCAGTGCCGCCTGTAACAAAAGATTTCGTGGCAGTAGAACAACAAAAACATAGAACAATTCTGATCTAATGGGGTTGCTAGTGGCCTGAGAAGTGTCTGAGGACTGTGGGTACATGAGCAGCTGTCCCCAGCTGTTTGTGGTAAATGATACAGTTCTGTGCAGGAGTGTAATTCTGTCATTTCTCCTTGCAGAAGTGGATTTTAGAGTCTGGGAATGAAAGCAAGTATTTGGTTGTGTGGACTTTACTTTTCAGTAGAATCCCACTTGTGTGTTGTAAAAATAATCACTCCTGGCTCTCTTTCATTAGGTATAGGAAGCAGCTGTTGGAAAGATACTGTTGTAAAGTCTGTATTTTAAATTCTTCTTCTACTTTGCATTAGCAGAGTGCACCCTTACATGATACAATAAACCAATAAAGCACTGATTTAATGTAGTTATTATAGGAGTTCAAAGGAATCACCACTGTGTTGAAAGCTGTCCTTGAGTGCAGTGTGAGCTGACTTTGTGTGCATCATAGCAAAGGCACCACTCCACCTGTGCCTTCTGCACTGCTTCAGCTGCACCAAGAGCTCTGGTGTGTCACAGAGATCCCTGCCTGCCTTTGGATGACCTTGTTCCTTGAGAAAAAAGACTAGAGGAGGTCAAACTTCAGCTAAGGTGGAAAGGTATGTTTGTCCTTGCAGGTTATGCTTACTTCGTCTGGAGCTGATCCTGGAGCCACTGTATCCTTTAATGCAAGTGGTACCTTTCCAGAATCATTTTGATAGACCAGACAGAGTATTTTTAAAGGGATTACAAACCTGTAAGTGGGAAGTTTGCAGTGGTTGCTTGTAGAGTTGTACCTCAGTCAGTGGCTTGCTTGCTGCTTAGAGGTGTTACTGTCTGCTGCTTGTTTCTGTGAGCCTTGCTGAGCAGATGGGAGCTTCAGGGGTGTACTTCTGCTGCCTTTCAGTGGTGGTTCTGGAGTATTTTTCCTATACAAGTATATTTCGCTTGTTCTGTCACCCAGTCACCCCCGGTGGTTTAGCCTGGTGAGGATGGTGTGTGGTTGTGCTTTCTGTGGGCTCTGTTCTAGGTGTGTTAGAGACACAGCGAGCCTCGAGATGTGTTCTGTGAACTGGCTGTAGTGCAGGAGCGGCAGGGTTCTGGTGCTGTATTCATGGTGCTTGGAGAGCAGCATCTCAGCTTTCTGTAATGTTTCTGAACCTTGATTGAATAAAGCTTACTTGGCAGGCTGAGTAAGTAACTTTGGACACTTCTTTTAAAGTCATCACTTGAAAACCAGACCACTTTCTAGCTTACTGCAAAGTCTGGATCACTTTGTAGTTTTCCTTAATTCTCAGTGTGATCAACAGTGTCACCTTGTACTTCTGGTTTTGATTGAGAATGGTAGCATTGGATACTTACAAGTAAGGGAAGAGTTCCTTTAAAACATCCTTAAAGGCAGAGAGGTCTGTTTCTGCTCCCCCAACCTTGTGTTGTTCACTGAAGCCAGTAGCTCTTCCAAAGCTGCAGGCTCATGAGGCAAGTCTGCTATGGGAAGAGGCAGGCAGGAAATTTGTTCAGATTGTGGGGGCTACAGACTGATGGCCTCAGCATCTGAGGCAGAAGGGTTGATCATCTGGTGGGTGTGTAGGTGCTTCACTGGGCAGCTTTCTAATATGATTGTCTAGAGGTACCAGGTGGTGAGACTTCCCATGGCAGTGAGAAAGCTAGGATGGCATCATAACAGAAGTTGTCAGCTGCAGTACAGCTTAGTGCCCGAGAGTGCTAATTACTTGCAATCTACTAGCTGTAAGCATTACAGTAAGTGAAAAAAATGTTTTGTTTACTGTTAGGAAGATAAGATTGAAAACCATATCATGGTATGACAAAGGAAGTTGTTCTGTGGGCGATATCAGAGTAGTAGGTACACACCGATGCAGTATCAAACTCCACTTGAGTGAGTGCTGACTGTGATATTAAGATTCCAGATTAAGGGGTTTTGTAATTCCATTTTCTGTGTAGGCGTGTGGCAAGGTTGAAGCCGGTTGGTGCAGGTAGATTTAGTGGTGTGCTTGGCATCTCCAGCACAGCTGTGCACAGCAGGCAGGAAACTGAGCAGTTCTGGGTCTCTCCGTGTCTGTTGGGCAGAACGTTAAAATGTGCTGTGGGTCAGGGTGATTGATGTGAGAGCAGGCGAGGCCTGGCTGCTCCCTTCACAGCCTTGCTACCCTCCCTGAAGGTCTCTCCTAGTTCCTCAGGTCAGGCACCCTGGAGGCAGGAAGCTGCCTTCTAGTCAGAGTAACTGACCTTTTGTGGGCCACGTTGTCTTACAGTCCTGTTGTCAATGCTTTTGTCTTCCCAATGCTGATATTAGATGGGAATTAGCATGGTTCTTTGTTTCCCTCGGGTTTATGCACTGTTAAGAACTGGTTTACCCGTGAATTAGATCCCTGTGATTCTGTGGAACATGAAGCATCTTTCATGCTGCTCTCTGAGAGAGGGTTTCACTTTGGATGTGATAGGAAACCTTTTTGTACTGTAAGAGAAAATGTGCTGTTGAGCACAAAAGCTGTGGACTTGAGATTTTTTTTTTTTTTTTTTTTTTTTCCCCCCCCAGCCACAGTGCTGGTAATAGAAATGAAAACCAAGAAGTGGGTCAGATAAATTTAAAAATACACATTTGCTGTTCTGGGAAATCTCCAGAGCTTTTAAAAGTAAGGAGAAAAAAAAAACCCAAACCAAACCCAACCTGAAACTATTTGACATCAGAGATGTGGTTCTGAACCGGCCTGGCTGCAGTCATATCTTCAGTGATAGGCTGCTTCCAGATGGTACAATCTGACAGCGATGCCCCTAGCCCAGGTTTTCCTTCTCCTTGGTGCCAGGAGGCTGGTGGTTTGTGCGGTGGGTACTTGGATCGCTGTCACTGGATGTGCTCTTGCAAAGCAGAAGGGTTAGATGATGGACGACTTCCATTCTGACCCTTAATCTTTGAGATGTGACAATGGGGCAACTCCAGACTTTAACAGAACTTGCTAGGATAGTGTGTCTGGAACTGGAGTCAGAAAAACTGCCCTTAGTGTGCTAACCTAAATACAAAGGTCTACTTCTGTGGAAGTTTCCACACTGATCTGCAAGGAGGTTTGGGTTGTGCTGAAAACCCCCACAACTCTGACAGCGATTTCAAAGCAGAGCAGAGCATGCTCAAAAGTGGCAGGGCTGGACTTGTGTAACTGCGGAGCTCTGAGTCCCTGTTTGTGCCGCGGCTGTGTTCTGCACCCACGGCTGAGCCTCGGGCGTCTCCACGCAGAGCTCGGGTTATGCCGTTCTTTGTAGGGAGTTGGGTTCCTCTGGATTTGCCCTCTGAGAGTATTAACATCTCCGTTCAGACTGGGAGTCAGCTTCTGATGCCACCTCTTGATAGTCCCCTGTCCTCCTTGGTTTGCTTAAGTGCAGCCTTAAGAGTCCCTTGGTTTGCTTAAGAGTGCCTTCAGGACAGGCATTGACTGGGATGGAAGCCTGCTGCCGTGGCTGATGGGCAACCTGGCCAGGCTGGGGACAGCCTGCAGCTTGGCTTGGGTGAACCTGGGTGAAAAGTGTCTTGTGAGGACATTGGGCGCTCAGCAGCATTTGGTTTATGGCTCTAACCCTGTCTGGGCTACTGCCATGTGTAGACATAATCTTAGAGGGACATAACAGGAAAAAAACACCACAGTGTCTCTCTCTTCGTGCTTGCTTCCCTTGCCTGTGCCATCTGAAATGAGGGTCAGAAAGGCTTTCTGCACCTCTCCTGTCTGTCACCATTTCTCTAGCTGTAGCTGTTGAATCCTAGCAGCAATCTTACTCCAAACTGCCCATTTGCCCCCTTAATCCTCTAGTACCAATGCGTTGTAACCCCCTTGCCTTTCCTGCAGAAACACCTCCAGGTAACCTGCTGCCCCGCAGTCTTTCTCTTGGCTCTGTAGGTGTCCAGAACGTGCTTCAACCATTACAGGCAGCAGCCGTGCATGCAGCACAGCTGTTTAACTGCCGGACAGTGCATCTCCCGCTCTGTCCCCTGGCCATTGCCTGTCTGCCTTGGCAGCAAGCCTGCGGCAACCCTGGGAAGCAGAAATGTGCTCGGTGATGTCAGTGCTCTTGTTTGCTTGTAAAGCTGATGACATCCTGTCAGTGCACTGTACAATCACATTAACCTCCTCAATTTGTTAACTGGGAACTGTTCTGCACAGTCATGAGACTCTCTTGGCCGTTGTGCTGCAGCAGAGCAACTGGGATTTAGGAAGCCAAAGCTGCTTGGGCAGCAGCTCAGCGTAAGGGTGACTCAGCTGAATGTCTGGCGGTGATCTGTGGCCGGGAGACTTAGCAAGCATGTGGCTTGTTTACGGCTCCCGCTGGCTTGTCACCGATTCCTGCACCGTGGCCTCTGCAGGTGCACTGAAACTGAGCTGGGCGTTTGTTCCTCTCCTTCCGTCGGCTGTATCAAGTGCGGAGGTTGGTTCGTTTATTCAGTGTTAAACTGGCACATTAGCAAACGTAGAAAGTGAGAAGAACTTCAAGAATGCTGTGGAATTAGTGGAGGAAAGTAACATCTGTGTCCCCTCTTGTATCTAACTGAGAGCCAAGTCCTGGATGCTGACAGAAACTGAGAGGGCAGTAGGGAAGGAAATATTTTCATTTCTGCATTTTCAAAAGAAGCTTGTCAGTGTGCTTTTTGTTGTTCTGGTTTGTTTTGTTTAGAAAAAAAAAAAAAAGCCAACAAAACTAAGCACGAAAACCCCCCACAACTCCCCTCTACCCTCCAAAAGAAACCAAAAATCAACCTCCCCCTAGGACATCTTAATATGGAATGCTCAAATTCAGTGGGGAGTGTGTTCAGTGATAAAATGATGTCTGGTTAGCCTCACATTGAAATGTTTACAGGTTTTGTCTTTTAAGATCTATTTTCCTTTCTTTGTGATTATATTTGAAGCTGTTTAATCAGTGGAACATAAGGCAAATAAGGATCAAAGTGTGGTGATTCTGAGCAATGAGATCTGTTTCCAGCTTTGATGTTGAAATAGAGGGGTTAGGCACTACAATTCCTTTTAGTTCTGTCTCCTCATCTATAAAATGTGGACAATGGCACTTGCTTCTGTGACCACTCAGCCTTTCATAGAGGAGGAGGATTAGTGACTGCCATTATGTCCTGGTAGTGCCACTGGTATTCTGTCCACTTGGAAATTGTGCAACTGTGGAAAAAATGCTTCGCAACTGGAAATGACACTGGTTCCTGAGCCTTTGGGCATGGGACTGCTGCTCTTGGCCAGGCGACTTCAGCTGAAGCCTCTGAGCTATGCTTTGGCTATCACACATTGCAGTGCATCTGCAGCAGTGATATCTCCTTATTGCATCATTCTTTTGGGGAGTCAGAAGCCTACAGCACTTCACGGGAGTGTCCCTTGTGATAACTTCACAGCAGACTCAGTAATTTTGAGGTAAAACTAGTCTGCAAGAGATTTTCCTAACTTGATTGGGAACTATGAGAGTGCTTTGTGAACAGCGAGGTGGTGCCATCTTGTGCTGTTCACCTTTCCTCTGTGCCAAATAGTACTTCCACAATGCAAGTTGGCAATGCAGTGTGTTGGAGTAGTTCTGTGCAGGTCTGCAGTGGTTGTAACGGGAGGTAGTGAGCACTATTGCGTTGGTTTTCTGCAAGGATGACCTGAAAATCCTTCACTAGTGCTGTTAAAGATCCCGATAAGTGCTTCTAAAGGTCCCAGTGTTCCATTTGAGGGAGTTGTGTTATTGATGGGATTTAGAAGTAGAAATACTTTTGCAGTCATGTAACTCTCTGTATCTGCCTACCTAAAACTGACCAAGGATGAGCTGCGAAATATCTGCCCACCTGGAGGCATTGAGATAAGGAAACAAGGACTCTTACAGAGACCCTGAGAGCTGGAGACATCAAGATAAGGAAGCAGAGAGGCCTACAGAGACCCTGGAACTGGCCAGAACTGACCTAGCAGTTCAGGCTCAGTGATAAGCAATACAGCTCAGCACATCTTGCAACCAAGAGGCCTTCACCTTCACCCCTAGGATCCCAGAGAACACCACCAGGGTAGCACTCTCCGCGTAAAACATAAGCACCGTGGGTGGGCAGATGTAAAACACCTCTTGGAAGTACTTTGTATATACATAAACTTTCCCTGGAACTCTCGTGAATATGTCATAAGTAACAACATATAAACCGCAAGGTCCTGGGACTCAGGGGTGCAGGTTCTGTGGCGGGGAGATCCCCATGCACCGGTGTGCTTAATAAACATACCTGCTTTAGAACCTTCTGGGTTATATGGGTTTTAATCTGTGCGTCGTTATGGTAGTGGTGTGTGAGCAGCAGAAGTGACATTCATCTTCTAAAGGTTTAGAATCCTTGTGCTACGAACAGTGTAGTCAAATCAGATACATCACAGGACGGAGCCAGTTTTAACACAAGTCTAAGTACGCCAGGAGAGGTACAGACAGAGACAGGTAGTGGCTGTTACTTCTTTCACATACTGGAGTTCATTATTTGCTGCTGCTTCAACTTGACCTGTTTTCTCTCCCCAGGACTGGAACCTGACATGGCACACAGAAAACCCAGACTTCACCCCATGCTTTCAGAACACAGTCCTGGTCTGGATCCCCTGCATTTACCTCTGGCTCTGCTTCCCCGTGTACTTCCTGTACCTTCGCTGCCATGACAGAGGCTACATACAGATGTCAGCCCTGAACAAAGCTAAGACGGTGGGCAGCTTTACACTGCATTTGCTGAGCTCACTGGCAGGCTCCAGTCAATTGCCAGCTCTCTTTGGGCATGCGGCTTTTGCCGAGCATCAGTGTCGGCCTGTGTGCAGACGTCATCTGTAGCTTGCTGTTCTGCTTGCGTTTGATTCCAAGCCTTAAGTATTCCTGTTGCCCTTTCATGAGTAGGCTTTCTGAAATACATTCTGACAAAAAAAGCATAGAGATCCTGTGTAACACCAGCTGTAGAAGGCTTTCTTAAAGGCAACTCGGTCTTGAGGCTGTTACTGCAGTAACAAGAGGACTTTATTGCCCTGTCAGCTTCCTGGGTTACGCAGCACCCCGCAAGAGTTGTGCATGTACCGTGAGATAGGTAATGTTTTCTTGATGCCCTCCCACAGAATAAGTGAAACATTTTAAGGTGTATTGGAGAGTTTTTATTGCTGCAGTATTGTTCAGGAGTGAGATACACCAGCTTTGTTGTGCTCCATAATACACTAACCTATCAATTAGTAAACACTTTTCTTCTAGTGGAGTGGGGCATCCGATAGGTGAAAGCAAATGATTTTGCTTTTGTGCATGTTGTAGAACTGCCAGAAGAGATGATCTGATTATGACTGCTGCTAACACGTTGGTTGGTGTCTGTGTCTAGGTAGTGCTACCTGACGGCTGTAAACTGGAGTATGAAATACACTTCTGTCTTGCAGGCTTTGGGCCTAATGCTGTGGCTGATCTGCTGGGCAGACGTTTTCTACTCTTTCTGGGAAAGAAGTCACAATATTTTTCGAGCGCCGTTTTTTCTGGTTAGCCCTACAGTGCTGGGCATAACAATGGTAAGTTCTGCTGCCTTTGCTCCTGCAGACCCTTAGGCAGCAGCACACAGTGTGGTCTCACTCAGTGCTGTAATTCCTTAAGCTGCAGTCTTCACAAGCAGACTTCATCTGCAGCTGCTCTGTAAAACACTGACTCGGGAATGTCTGCTTTCTTCCAGTAAAAGCTTAGGAAAGCCCTCCCAGCCTAGCTGTGCTCAGTGTGCTGCGTGCCAGCACAAAAGCCAGCACTAGGTCTCCTGTCTTGCCTTGCTGGGTTTGAGCTACCATTCATTTAATGGCTTGACTGAAGCACAGGTGAGGGAATTGAGCTGAGAGAACTGACTAAACCTGGTCAATACAAACCACACTCAACTTGGTCACAGTCAGCTGAAGGCATCTCGAGTACCTGTCAGACTCCTTGCCTGTAACGTTCTCTCAGTGCATGCTTTCTTTGTTACATTTGGTAGCACGATGGAAAATCTTCAGTGCTGCAGGAGGCACTTGGGTGTGTCCCCAGCTAACTCTTTCCACCTAGACACACAAGTATTGTCTGCCTCAGCACTGGAATCTCTGCATCTACCTTACTACTCGTTTATTGGCAGCTGCTTTTTATTTATCACAAGCTTAGTAGTTATTAAAGATGTTACTCAAGGAGGGGATGGGCAACAGTAACAAACCCAACAGTAATAACAATAACAAAGAAAATCAGAACAAAGGAGAGAACCCAACAACTGTGAAACATACGGAGACGAGCAAGAGATGTTCAGTGGTTTGTGGTCATTTGATAATGCAAGTGTCAAGCTTTTGCCAGGCTGGTTGAAAACGCAGTTTGCAGCAGCCAGCTGAGATTACCAAGTCATACCAGCTTCCTAAAAGGCTCTGAAAATACACAGAATACAGAAATAGAGTAATATTTGGTCACTGTTGTTTGGCATTATGGCTTGTATGGAAAAGAATCTTCGTGCCTTAAAAAGAATTAGTCAGGGAGTAGTTGGAAAGTGTATAGTGTCACTGTCATAGCATTTGGCTTAGGATGGAGAACCAGAAATGTAAAGAAGTAA
Organism: Semnornis frantzii; assembly: GCA_013399775.1. Classification (NCBI taxonomy): domain Eukaryota; kingdom Metazoa; phylum Chordata; class Aves; order Piciformes; family Ramphastidae; genus Semnornis; species Semnornis frantzii. Next base: position 117,020 of record VWYK01048502.1, read on the forward strand.
AGCAGATTTTGCAGGGCTTTTGTGTATGTGTTCTTTTACTTCTATGCAATATGTATTCCTCTTTCCTTTTTTACCCCCTTCTTCCCTGCTGCAGAGAATTTCCCATTTAAGTATATTCTTGAATTACACTTAAAATCTCTGGGTATTAGAGTGCCTGTGAGCTACTGGATTTAAAGTGTTCAGTAAGCACGCTTTTAACACTTGCCTTGCGGAAAATGTGTTTGTAAATAGATTTTATTTTTATTTGTCCACAGTTGATTGCCACATTTTTAATACAATATGAAAGAATAAAAGGAGTCCAGTCTTCAGGTGTCATGATGATTTTCTGGCTCATCTCACTGTTGTGTGCCACAGTGGTTTTCAGATCCAAAGTAATACATGCCTTAACTCCGGTAAGTGCTGGCTAGCCTTGCTCAGGTGAAAGTAGTGCCAGATGCTGCAGGAACAGAGGAGCTGCTGCTGCCAGTCAATCAATGATCTGTTCAGCATACCTCTGTTCCTTGGGTTACAAAAGCAGAACAAGCAAGACTTGATGACCAATTACTGGGGATCTGAACCGCAGCAGGAGCTGCCAGGGAAGCCCTGCCAGCTGCTGCAAAGGGCTGTGCCTGCTGCTGCGCAACAGAAGCGTGTGGTGTTGGGTAGCTCCTGGGTGCCGATGTCAGCTTCCTGTCGACTGTGCAGTGGATTTCCTGAGGCACTGGTCGTTGCTGTTCCTGTGTTGTGAGACAAAAGGAAAGCCTGCACACGAAGTATTTTGATGTCAGTCTGCTGTATAGGAAGGGCACCTCCAATCTCCTATTTGAGGAGCCACCTGAAAACCACACATGGGATTTGTTTCTTGGAACACTTAAGCCCTACTGTGATTCGTGAGAACTTTTCAGCCAGCGTCTGTCTGTAGCAGCTGGAGTGGTGTTTTACTGGTGGTGATGGGGGTGTATGTGTCCGCCTCTCCCTGGCCTTTGATTTCTGTGACTTGTACTTCATGTATCGGTCCCAGTCTGAAAAATGGAAGACCCTCTGGAATTTGTGTACAGCACAAACTCTAACCTCAGTTTGGCTCCTCTATTTTTTTTTTCCTATGTGCGTGCTAATGAATGGATAGGCTTTGAAAACTCAGTACTACCCAGTGCATACGTGCCTTACTTTGTAAAGAACGCCTTGCCTTCAAATTGGGTCATGCTGCATTGGTGCAAACTGTGTCTTAAAGAGAACTCTACATAGAAGTTCATGCTTGCCTGTTCATGGCAGGAACTGATCAAAAGTAAATGGTATCTTTTATCTTCTCCCCTCTTCTCTTTGCCTTCCTTTTACCAAAAGGGGCATTGACTTCAATTTGCCTGTGGTAGTGTCATGCTTACATAGTTTACAGAATTCACAGTAAGAAGCTGCTTTGTGTTTAAGATGTTTTGAAGAAATTCCTCAGGCCTTCTAATTGGAATATTGCCTTCCTTTACAGGGTGCTGAAGTGGATGCTTTTCGTTACGTCACCTTCTGCATCTACTTTGTCCTTTTACTTGTGCAGCTCATCCTGTGTTGTTTTCCAGAACGACCACCTCTGTTTTCTGAAACAGTAAATGATCCTGTAAGTGTTCAGTGCATCCTGGCTGCTGGGCATCATGCATGCAGTCTTCTGTGCAGCAGCCAGTCTGCCAGATGCTAAATCATTTACTTCTTGTTAACTTGCTTGCAATGGGCTGTTCTTTCTGATCTTCGCTTGGTGATGCAGATCAAGCCCATAAAATGCAAACCAGAATGGGCTGCATTTAAGAGAAGGAGCAGAAATACTGCTTCAGTCATGCCTGGAGAGAGCATTCCTGAAGGTTAGATGGGATGTGTTCATGTTCAGTGATGCTTTCTGCAGTTGGTTTGTGGTGCTGTCCTCCTAGGCATCCGATGGTGTTCAGTTGGCAGCAACACTGAAGGATGTGTTCTCTTCAGGGTCTGCACCTGGAAAACTTTGTCAATCTGGAGCGATGCATTTGACTTCCATATTTACCTCTCTTATGTCAAGCAAAACTTTAGCCAGCTCAACTGCAGAAGCAGCTAATGGGTGTAGAAATTCCATTATCCCGTGTATGTTGTGGACTCTAGGCCCTAGTTGTGTGGCACAGATCTCAAGTGGCCCAAGGAGTGCTGCATCCTTGTACTGCTTGCTTAGCCCCAGGCTAGACCCCAGTCACAGTGGAGTGACACCTGTCACTGCCTGGAGTTTAGATCTGTCAGCTGAGAGGTTTCAACTCTATGTTTTTTGATAAGATGGATGTTAGGTGGCACTGACTGATGAAGGAATGTGTGAAATAAATGCTGACTTTGTAACTGTGGCAAAGGTCCATAACCAGTTGCACTTGCTGAGTTCCAGAGTGGCCTGTGTGGTATCCAGCTTGCCAGTGGTGCTCTGCATTACCACTGGCAGACAGTCTGCAGATGTCTGGAGGGAGGAGGGTGCTGCTGAGCCTTCGGATCCTCTTAATCTTTGGGTTCTTTTCATTTCATTCTGGGCTTTTGACATACCATTTGACAGGGTACTGTGGATTTAGGGAAACCTTTTCTGCTTCGATCATGGTTGCGGCAGTTACAAGGTGCTTTGAGACCACAGTGATTTGTTTTTGTGTTCTGAGGATTTCTAGGACTGCCTCTAGGAAACAGGGCAGACTTCAAATCTTAAGCTTCTTTTTTCTGAGTATTGTTTATTGAATGTTATGATGGGGAAAGAAGAGGGGAAGTCATGCCAATCAGGCTTAAATTCTTCTTGATTCCCTTCTGCCAAGCGTTTCCAAAACAGAAATGCTTGCACATCTACAGTAAAATGGTATTACATGTTTATTTAAGCCAAAAAAAAGTGAAGTGATGTTTCAGAGCTGTGGCTGCTGATGTGTGTGTAGAAGGAGACAGTGTTGTGTCTCTTCACTTTGGGCCTGCTACAGAAGTCTGCATTTGTTACAGCTTGGCTTTGTGCTGTCTGCCCTGACTGGCAATGGAATCCAAAGTTCTTTGTGTGGCACCTATTTGATTTAGCATTAGCATATTAAAAGAAATACCATTCTCTTAACAGCACTCTAACGCTTTCAACTTTTGCTTTAAGTCCAGATTTTGGTAGTACAAGATCTGGTGGACTCTTGAATTTAGAGTTTCCACCTGAAACTAGGTTGAAAAAGTGTAAAGGACAAAAGGAACAAGCTCTTGATGTGAAGACCAGACTATTTGGAAACGTTACTGAAGCTGATCGGGTTCCCTGTACTTGCCGAAGGGAAGTCTGCCTGGTGGCAGTGTCAGGGTGGCTCAGAAGTACTGGCCCCTCCCCTGCTCTGTCTTGCTTAAAAACTATATCCAGTGACAGCCTTGGATTTGCTTGCAATCACTTCACTGCAGGTGTTTCAGTACTTTGGAAATGTGGAATCCTTATTCCTTTCCAAAAAAAGCATCTCTCATACCTTTCCTTAAAGTTCCCTGCAAGGCTGCAGAAGAAGAGGGAATGCAGGAGTCTGTTTTGCGCAGCTTGATTGCAACACGCTTGTAAATAGCTTGGTGGGGAAACCTATGCAGACAAGAATTGGGAAATGCAGATCTTGGAAGTACTTGGCCCTGCTTGGTTCTGTGCTAACTGCAGTGCTCTGACTTCTGAAGACAGAAATTCCTCAGCTGATGATAAAAACCTAGTGGGTTTTGTGCCACTGAAGTGGCTGCTTGTAGCATTCTTCAGATGCTGTTCAGAGCAGTGAAAAAAGGAAGAGAAATCTGCATTGGAATTTTGCAGGTAGATCACCTTAAATGCCTTGGAAGTTATTGCAGCCTTCCTGGCTGCTGTTTTCATCCAACCATATTAGGAGATGATGTTACCCTGAAGTCTACTATGCTGATTGATGAGTAAGGTGCAGTGTTTTAGGAGCTGTTTTGGGATGCTTTGCTGGAGTTTACAACTGTGCATCTGTTTTGATGCAGTCACAGCATTTAACTGGTAGAACAGTGGAGGTGACTTCTTCACTTATGGCCAGATACCTAGCTAGCCAGAAGTTCTCCTCCCCTGGCAGCATGCTTTGCACTTGCTGCGGGTAGGCTGATCCTGGCGTCTGCAGAGACTGTCTTGCCTGTAGGGTCAGAGAAATTTCCTCACCTATTAGTTGTGTTGTTGGTGTGGAGCACTCACTGCTAGTCCTGTGTCCCAGTGCTCTGGCCTGCTGACAGCCTTCAGGTTGTCCTTTTGTTTCCTGAACAAGCTCTCAGCAGCACAAATGACAAGTTTAGTAATGTGAATAAAATCCTGTAAACAAAAACATCTTTTCTGCCTGGCTTGCTGCTTCTGACCTTGTATCACTCACTCTGTATGTGGATCAATTTCTTTGTCTCTCGTTTAGAACCCGTGTCCAGAGTCCAGTGCTTCTTTCCTCTCCAGAATCACGTTCTGGTGGATCACTGGGTAAGATCAAGATAATGCATAAGCACCAGATAAATTTCAGTTGGCATTTTAGTACCCTGCTTTCAGAGTTAAATTAACAGTCATGCATTAATAACTTTGATGGTCATAGCTGGTTGCTTTGTAGATAGATTAAATTGATTCCTCCCAACCTCGTCTGGTTAATCTCTTTTACAGCCTGTGTAAGATCTTTATTATTTTAAATTTTGCCAGTATGTATCTGGCGTGCTTCTGAAAGAACAGAATATAAAAAAGTCATTTGGGAAATAGAAGAAGATAGAAATTATCCATGGTGCTTGGAAACCAAGGCATGTGAACTTGTTAGCACTTTTTGTCCAAGAGGGTTTGTTGTTTTCATTGACTTAGCTGTGGTTGTGCCACACAACACACATGCTTGTGACTTAAAATGCAGAACTGCGTCCAATTTTCTTGGTCTGTAGTTGGCAAGAGTTCCAACAGAAAGCTAGATGAAAGGAACTGCTTTGTGAAATCAAAGGCTAGTAAAGATTTTGGAACTTAGTAGACATGGTTATATTAAATGCCTGGCTTATTTTCAAGTGAGATCACTTCACCCTTTCCATTTCCCTGGTGTTTGAATTCAGTGGTGTAGTCTGAATCCTTGAGTGTTGTGATGTCTGATTCTCACAACAAAGACAGGAGGATGTCTGTTCCTGCGTCCAGACCTGTGCTGCTGCAAGCACCAACTCCTGCATGTGTTTTGTGGAGGGATGGATGGAAGTCATGCATGTAGTTACATGCACACACGCAGCTCCGTACGCTGATTCTTTCCGACACAGGTTGATGATTCAGGGTTATCGAAGACCTTTGGAAGCCAAGGATTTGTGGTCACTAAATAAAGAGGACACATCGGAGGAGATAGTGCCAGGTTTGGCTAGAAACTGGGCAAAAGAGTGGGCAAAGACCAAGAGGTAAGTTCAAAAGCTTATTACACTGCCTCTACTGAGAGGTGTTTCTCATTTGTTATCAAGCTTGCTTTTGTAAGGCCCAAGCGGCAGCTCTGTGTTTGCCCTCATGTATAGAGAACCAGAACCAAGCAGGGCACTGAGTGTCTGCTCGATGAAGAGCTGTGTCAGGTTTCCCCCGTGCCTGTTGTGATCCAAAGCTGAGAGTCGTTAGTTCTGATGTGACTCTTCCCTGGGGAGGAAATATTTTCACACACTGAAGCTTGAGTCCTGCAATTCAGGGGCTCGAGCTCCCTCTGTAGTTACTGCAGGCTGGGGAGGGCAGTTCTGAGTGTAGAAGCGAGCTGATTTCTTTCCTTTGCCTATATAGGGAGCCTGGGCACTCCCGCCAGCTGACTAAAATTAGATTGCATGCCTGCAGTTTCTATCCCACTTGCATCATCCCTTCCTATAGCAAGCAGAAGCACCTCTTCATTGAAGGGCAATGGTTTGCTTGTTTACTCAGTGTGTTTTCACTTGCAACTCAGAAGTACGGAGCTTGTCATAAGCCAGACACATGAAATGAATCTGCACAGTCCTTGGAGGATAACTTGGCATAGCTCTGACTGCAGTCTTTTAGCTCCGATGGTGTAGTGAGGCCTTGCTTTGGATGGATATGCAGCTTACTGGGTTCTAGAAAAACAATGCTCTTCGTTCTTTAAGTCTAGCACAGGTTACAACCCCGTTCCTCAGGGCACGCCTGTAGGAGAGGTCCAACAGGAATATTGCCTATTCCTTCGAAGACTGTTCCGAAGGGCCAGTTTGTTTAGCTAAGGTTGTGCGATTAAAGCAGCGTTTGACAGATGGAGAAATCCAGTTAAGCTATGAAGAAGAGCGACAAAGAGCTCATAAAGTTTGTGTGCTTTGCGTTGGAATCAGGGCTGTACTCACACCTGTTCTTGTTTTAGGCAACCATTAAGTATGTTGTACTCGTCCAAAAAGCCGCCAAAGCCGAGCACCTCGCAGGGCGATGCGACAGAAGAGGCAGAAGCTTTGATCGTAAAGCCGCCTCAGAAGCACTCCGAAGCCTCTTTATTCAAGGTGTTATATAAAACCTTCGGACCATATTTTCTGATGAGCTTCCTCTTCAAAGCTGCTCATGATCTCTTGATGTTTGCAGGCCCTGAGGTCCTGAAGTAAGACCTAGACACCTTATGGCTGTATTAAACTATGCAGAGAGGGTTGAGAGACACGCTGGTGTGTCACTGCTGTGCCCTCAACTGTGGGTGAGAGTTGTCTTGCAAATGGGAGACTGTGGCCACAGGTGGTTTTGCTCCCTTGGTTTTCAGGTTATCGCATCAGGCATCAAGCAGTTGAGCTTTTGTGTTCCTTTCCCACACTAGGCATGAACACAATAAAAAGTAGTCGTAGAGTTTCTTTAAATCTCACCTGTAACAGAGTGGGACTGCAAGTCACAGTATGTGAAGCGACAAAGAGCTAAGGGGGTAGGAGTTTTGTCACTTTAAGGTGAGAAGAAATACAGCAGCTGTGAGCAGTTGTGTTGTAGCTGGAGGAAGTGTGAGATCAGTGAGCTCCAGGAGAGCGTGGCACATGCAAGATAAGGGATGCTCAGTGCTTGAAGGAAGTGCGTGGTTGGAATGGCATCGTGTGTGTTCATGTAGAGTCATCTCCAGTTCCTGAGGGGCTTGCTCGTGTTCCATCTGCTGGGTACTGTGGGTGCTGGCGCAACCCTTAGAGTGCTTTGGAGAATGAAAGTTGTAACCTCGGCACTTGGCTGTGAGTCGCCTGCCGCAAGAGAGCTCATTCCTCTCTCCGCAGATTGCTGATCAACTTCGTCAATAATAAAGCTGCCCCAACCTGGCAAGGTTACTTCTACACAGGGCTGCTCTTCGTTAGTGCCTGCCTTCAGACCCTGATTCTTCACCAGTATTTCCACATCTGCTTTGTGACCGGAATGAGGCTCAAAACAGCTATCGTGGGGGTGATTTACCGCAAGGTAGGCATCTCTTCTAGATAGGCAGTACCTGCTGGGGCTACCAAGGCATCCGCCAAGTGTCAATCTTGGAAGCAGCTGGACTTTGGTAGGCTGATTTCTGACCCTTAATTGAGATCAGAGAGTAATGGATACCTGAATAGAAGCCTTTTAGATAGATAGTTTGCTGTCTTAATTGATTAAAGTTCAGACACCACCTTTCTGCTGCCGATCAAGGAATGTTGCCTCATTTAGTCTAGGGAAGGGAGGCTGCATCAGTTTTTGCAGAAATTGATGCTTCTACATTTACAGCTTCATTTGGGACTTGGCGACATTGCCACCTCGTCTTGAAATAAACATTTTGGAAAGCCATGGACTGACAGCTGTGTGTGAGCAAGAAAGTGTGGCACAAAGTGAAAATTCCACACTGAAGAACCCAAAGCAAGCAAACAACAACCCCCAAGCAATAAAGCCACCAGCCCACCATAACCCCAAAGATTACTGCTTGTGTTTAATTCTCTGTTAGTTTAAGGTGAGCTTCTTGCTAAAGCTGCACAACTTGTGTTTTGTGAGATGAGCAGGGTGGACAGAATATGAGGCAGAAGGGTAGCTTGTGGTTCTGAAGCTCTGTAAAGCAGTTGAATTCTGTGGAGAAAATGGAAATGAATTCAAGTCTGACTTCGTGGTGCCCTTGTCTTTTATTTTTTTATCTGCACCTAGGCACTTGTTATCACAAATTCTGCTAGGAAGACTTCTACTGTGGGAGAGATTGTGAATCTAATGTCTGTGGATGCTCAGAGATTCATGGACTTGGCTACCTATATAAACATGATTTGGTCTGCACCTTTCCAGGTGATATTGGCACTGTACTTACTGTGGCAGGTCAGTATTGTGTCTTGTTTCCTCTTTTGACTTTGGCAGTTTCCTTTGCTCCTTCCCATGCTCGTGACTGCAGGCCACCAGACTGCAGGTGATCAGACCACCATACGGTTTAACAGTGATTCTGTGGGGAGAGAATGCTGTTTGCTTAGAAGCTATGTAGAGCACATCTGAATTTGCATCTCTGTGTATAGGGAGGATGCAGGTGGCAGCTACTATCTTTCAGGGGACTGTAGAATCTATAGCATCTCACTAGTCACTTGATTTAAAGGAAAGTAGTCTTGGTTCTGCACTCTGAGAGTCAGCACATGAGGTGGTTGCTTTTTGCAGTCCTGGGAGTCACCACGCTGACTCTTCCTGATTCTGTCAGTCAGAAACATAATGAAATCCCCCTGGAGCTGGTCACTATTTGCCTGAGTCTGTATTTCAGAACAGACAATCCAGCACAAACTGGAAAACATGGAATGGTCTCTCTATGCATGTGCAGACAGAGCTGTATAGGGATCTGGATTTGGATGTCTCTCTCTGGGGTAGAGGTGTGGGTTTCTTCCAAATCACCAAACATCACCCAAGCCCCTATGTGATCCTCCTGTTCTTCACCCAGCTGTTCTTGAAAAGAGAAGAAGAGGTTGGAAAGCTACTTGAGAATGCTTTTCTGTGGGATGTGCAGCAATTTGACCCAAGACTTTGAAAAGTTACTTGAAATAAATGTTTACAATTACTTGCATTTCAGAATTTAGGTCCTTCAGTGCTGGCAGGTGTGGCTGTCATGATTCTTCTGGTTCCCATAAACGCTGTCATGGCAATGAAGACGAAAACCTATCAGGTATGTGCAACAGAGTGTTCAAGAAACATGTTATGTTCTCTGACTTGTTCCTGAGGTTTGTCCTTTTCATTATTTCCCCCTCCCTCCATTTATTCCTGAAAGGTAAGAAAGAAAGTTCAGATGTTGTGCATGCAGGACAAGCAAGCGAGTATGTATTGGTGCATGGTCGACAGTTGTGCAGCAGCTCGGGCAGCAGCTCTGGCAACTCCACCAACTGCCCCATCACTGAACTGGAATTAGTTTAAGTTTTAACTTGCTTCTTGGGAACTGAGCTGCAATGCAAGCTCCTGTCTGCTTAATGAGCCTTGGTGTGTGAAATACACTTTCAGGATGGTGGGTGCAGTGCTGGGGGTGGGAGGGTGGTTTGTACCTTGGAGGGTTTTTTGGTTTGGTTTTTTGGTTGTTTTTTTTGTTGGGTTTTTTTTTGGGGGGGAGGGGGGCGGGGATAAGAAGGGAGAAGAGTTAGTTGTTGGCTGTTCTTGATCGCTAGTCAGTTTTATCTGACTTTCCTGAAGAGAGTGCACATGAGTCAATATAGACTCAAACTCTCATGTTTATTGTTGCAACAACTGCTTCCAGCAGCCCCCCGAGGTGCTTTCTGGTGCAGACTTTAGTAGGAACTGAACTTGTCAAATGTCAGAGGAGACTAATTTATCTAAATGAAACCTTTGGGCTTAAGATGTCTATCAAAATATACTGTGGCATTTGGTTCCCAGGTGGGAGAAGTACAGATACGGACACTGTCACAGCAACACTGCCATGGGAAACAGCTGCAGCAGTGCAGCCTGCTGGCTCTGCGTAGTGCTGAGTCACAACATCACTTCAGCCTTCCACTGCCCTCCTTTATATACTTCATGCAGACAAACTTCTAAGGAATGGACATCCTTCTTATGGCTGAATGAAAGCTTTTTGCCGTAGTGCACTATCAGAAAGCCATTGGTGGTGCTGCAAGTGAAGCAAAATCAAGTCTGATCTAAGCTTAGAAGCAAACCACAGATCCCTGAAGCTTGATTATAGTGGCTAAGTTTCTTACTGCATGCTGTAGGGGCCCTGAGCCCTAGGGTTCCCTGATGCCGGGTGAATCCCACTAAACCAGTTCCACACTTGCTTTGCTCTTAGTTGAGATTTTCAGCTGCAAGAAGCATTCTTTTAATTGGTTCAAAACATCTTGGTAGTTCTGTGTATTTGTTTGTTCAGATGGCATCTCACATTTCCTGCTGGGGAAGCTAGGAAGCTTTTGATGATTATGAGGCAAATTTTGCCATTGCAAAATATGAAGCTCAGAGCTTTGTGTCTCTGCCAAGTGTTGTGCTCTGCTAATTACTTTTTTGCAATGTTGTTTTCAGGTTGCTCAAATGAAGAGCAAAGACAACAGAATTAAGCTGATGAATGAAATTCTCAATGGTATTAAAGTTCTGAAACTTTATGCTTGGGAATTAGCCTTCAGAGATAAGATATTAGAGATCCGACAGAAAGAACTCAAAGTCCTAAAAAAATCTGCTTACCTTGCTGCAATGGGAACCTTCACCTGGGTTTGTGCTCCTTTTTTGGTAAGTGAAGCAGCTGTTGTAAAAGTCTTCTCTCCTTTTTGTGGATCCTGCTTTGCTAGACAATGCTCAAGAGCTTATTTTGGCTTTGTCCTTATGATGAGTGGAGGAGTCAGCATGCCCTCTGTAGTGGTGGGAAATGGACTGCTGTGGTCTTACTTGTGTATGAAAAGGCACTGCTGTTTTCTCTGAAGCTGAGTAATGTCCAGCTTAAATGTATTTGACAAGTTAGTGACTGAAGCCCTCCTCTTCAGCCCCTCTGTTTTCAGTAGTGTACTTGGGGAACCTAAGAGTAAATGTTACTAATGCCCACGGTACCACCACGGTGGTAGCTGTGATGGACAGGGCAGGACTTGCCACATTTCAGCATCTTTCTGAGAGTAGCAGGTCTTTAGGTACGAGCCCGTGGTCCAGCGGGACACAGGGCACCAGGAGCACCTCTCGCCTGGGTTCTCCTAGCATCTGTTTAAGAGCAAGCTGAAGAGGTAAAGCTGTTGTGTACCTTGGAATTGCTTCAGAGTCTTCCTTTAAGAGAAGGGATTCTTGGGCTGCGAACGCCGACGCTGGCAGGGCAGAGCTGAGGCAGTGCCACACTTGCTTCAGACCCTGCTCCGCAGCAGCAAGAGAGAGGTATGACTACATTAGGGTAAAATATGCAGTGTTGCAGCTGAAGGTGGCTAAGTGTACTTTCCAGGCGCAGATTCCTTCCTTGCACACATTGTAGTGTTTACATTGTTCGGGGCATGACAGCAGGCAGGAGCAGTGCCCTGGCAGGGAACGTCAGCTGCCTTCTCCAGCAAATGCTCTTCTAAAATAAGTCTGAGGGGATTTTCACAGTATCACAATATCACCAAGGTTGGAAGAGACCTCAAAGATCATCAAGTCCAACCTGTTACCACAGACCTCAAGACTAGACCATGACACCAAGTGCCACGTCCAAACCCACCTCCAGGGACGGTGACTCCACCACCTCCCTGGGCAGCCCATTCCAGTACTGAATGACTCTCTCAGTGAAGAGATTATTGTTATTATTTTAATATAAGGACAAAATTAAATGAAGTTTCTAAAGAAAGCTCTGCAGGCGGACTCCTAAATGCTGTTCTGTGACGCGTGAGAAGAGAAATTGGCCTGGTGGGTAGCTCTGTTTCAGCACCTGTTGTGTGGCAGTGGTCGTCCTACACCTTAGAGTTTGCTGCTGGCACGGAGCTGGTTCAGCCCAAAGCGCAGGGCTGTTGCTGTCTTCCTCTTTCTTGGGTTTGGGGTTTTCATGTGTGCTCTTTTGAACTTAGGATTAAAGAATTCTTGGACCTGCTTACTTGAAAGCACTTCGAACATGCAAATCTCTTTATTTCGTCTACTCCATCTGTTTCCATGGCCAGGTCTCTTTAAAACTTTGTTTAATAATGGTGTCAGGAAATGATTCATTTTGCAGTCATCCCCTGCTGCACTGTGTGCTGATAAGTCTGTATTCAGGCTAATAGCTGGTGACACAGGAGCACAGCCATGCTGCTTGTGAGGTTATTCTTTGGATGCTGTCTTGTTTTTGATCTCTTTGGGAGGCCTTTCTGCCTGGGCTGTGGTTGTCCAAACTGAGGATTGTACAAACAAGCTACTGTAGCAGGCAGAGCTGAGCCAACGCTGTCCCAAGAGCAACACATGTCACAGCAGTCAGGCTGCTAACAGCAGCAGTCCTGTCTGCCGTGGGTGCTGTGCTTGGGCCAGCACTGTTGCTTAAGCATTCGAGCTAATGGTGGTGACTCTTGTGGGAAAGGCAATGCCAGAGCTTAGCCTACCTTGATGTCTTGTTCCAAGTGGCGGTCTGTGCGGAGAAAGTTGCTGAATCTTGTGATACAGTGAGGTAGGATTGTTGCTGCCATGGAAGGAAACACTCTTGAGGGTGAACATCTGGTTCTACTTACTTGAATTTTACTATAACAACTTTAAAAAATGTAAGCAAGTGTATGGATGTTTCCAGCTGATGGTTCTGTCTGATGACCGCTGATAGCAGCGGCTCACTGTCCTTGGTTAACCTTCATCCTAAGGCTATTGGGAATTCTTGGGAATGGCTTAGCTTTCATGGGAAGCAATCTGGCTATGACTGGGTGAGCTCTGCTTGGCAATCTGGGGTCCTGGTAGACTCTAGAGAATATAAAATGGGTTAGCACTGAGATGTTCCTGGCTATGTATACTACTGACCCAGTGGTTGTTATTGTGGGGCATGCCTTAAAGCTGAGAGAGAGCAGCAGAAAGGCTCTGCAGTGTGGCCACAGGTATGTGAGGAGAGTAGGCACTTGACATCTTTCCAAGAGGAGCCACAAGAGTGGATTTAGATGAAAAAGCAAAAGGAGCAAGGAAGTTACCAGAATGTTGCTCTCTGAGATGATTTAACCCTCTGAGTGCAGTCGTCACTGTGCAACTCCTGAGTTTGTGGCTTTAAAAAATGCAACACTAACTTAGAAACTCTTCCCCTTTGTTTCAGGTTGCCCTGTCCACGTTTGCTGTCTATGTGACAATAGACAAGAAGAACATCTTGGATGCTCAGAAGGCATTTGTTTCCCTGGCCTTGTTCAACATCCTCAGGTTTCCACTGAACATGCTGCCTATGGTCATCAGCAGCATAGTAGAGGCAAGGCTGCAGTCACTAACAGGTGTTTCTGTGCAGAAGGAGCCACAGGGTGGAAAGATTACATTGCTGTGCTTAGAGAGTGTCCACTGGTGAAATTCAGCCACCTCAGAAAGGGAGCTTTGTGCTTCTTCTGCGTAAAGTGTTGACTAGTGAAATTATCCATCCCAGTTATTGTGGTGGTGCTCCTGAAATCCTTGTGATTTGGCAAGGGCGAGTTGGAGTTCAGGGAAGTAGAGTACATAATAGTGGTATGCGTGAGGTGGGCAACAGTGAGCTCTTGCATGTCCTGAGCAGCACAAGAGCATTTTGCATCCTGTTCTCACGCAGGCCAGTGTCTCCTTGAAGCGCCTCAGGGTGTTCCTGTCCCATGAAGAGTTAGATCCAGACAGTATAATCAAAAGTTCCATCCCAGAGGGTGAGTTTCCTTTCCTGTTGAACAGTAGCATGTTCAGGTTTGGTTTGGCTTTAGAGCGTTTCTGTTGTGTTCTGTAACCTTTACTGCATCTGGTCGATTTCACTGGAAGGCTACGGCTGGGGAGCAGAGAAGAGCTCTTGTGTGTACAGTGAAAGCTATGTGATTGGTACCAGCTTCTCAGGCAATTCCTTTCCTTTCCCCAGCTCCTTTGTCGAAACCATAGTGTGGTTACACCCAGACACAACAGGCACTTGGAAAATGCCTAGTTAGACTGGGTTAAGTGTAGCCATTTGTGGGCAGTTAACAGAATGCTGACAGTGCTGTGCGGAAGCCCGGCCTTTGGAACAGTCAGGTAATGCTGCAGCACTCTGCAAGGAGAAAGGAGAAGGCCCAACTGGTTGCTTGCACTGGCTTTGCTGTGCTCCAGTGGAGTTGCTAGTTAAAGGAGGATGCAGCTAAGTCAGGATCTTCGTATCACTGACATCTACCTCCTGGTTTTGGAAAGCCGTGGGTGGTGGTTCTGCTGGGAAAACAACTTTGTACTTCTGGCTCTGTGTGCTTAGATGGACTTCAGGCATGGCTAGGAACATGCAACTTAGCTGCTTTCCTTGGTGCTTTTATAAAGATGAGTTTTCTGTTTGTCAGCTGAAGGATGCATTGTTGTAAAGAATGCGACATTTAGCTGGGCCAAAACTGATCCTCCTTCACTGAACAGGTAAGAGTCAGCACTCTTCTGTCTGCTGCATCATCAATACTTGCATTCTAAAAATCTATGTTCAGAAGAATTGGTTACCTTGAAGAAGTAGAACAAATAATATTGCTCTCTCTATAATTATTTTTAAAGTAGAGGCTTTGTGAGCTGGAGGAATTTACAGAGTATGGTTTTGGTATGGAATCATGGAGGGGAGTAGCAAGAGATTGGAGTAAGGCTCTCAGAGAAAACCTGGAGAGCCTTTCAGCTCTTGCCGTGCGCTGCAGATGGGATGAGCTCCATCTAGAGGCGCAACCAGGTTAGCCCCTTGGACTTGGTCCCTCATGCTGCACTGTCTTCAGATTCTTCCTTTTGAAGGTGTTCCTGCTGAACTGCAGCAAGAACTTCTGGAGAAAGCCAACCAAGAGCACCAGAGGCTAACACAGTAACTGGGGTGGTGCAGCCAAGAGCTGAGACTTCCCTGTGCCTTGTGCCCTTCTCTAATTTCAGCTGCTCCTTCTTGGGCCTTGCATGTTCTTAAGGACAAGGATGCTGTTTGGGAAGCATCCTTTGGTATTTGTATTCACAGAACCTGTGAGAGAAATACTGCTCAGGTTGTGTCACAATTGTTTTTATTTTCAGTTTTCTTCCCCTTTTGACTAATGACAAGTTAAGGAGCTGTGTCCTGGGTGCTTTCCGAAGGAGGGGTTTGCAATTTTCAAACAGATAAAAGCTTTTGTGCTGTGTCAGCATTTGCAGCAGGTGTCCACATTGCACCTGGCTTTCTGTGAGCTGCTCAATAGACTGTTTGACTACTGGGATGTACCAGCAAGCAATTCTGTATGCTTTATTTCAGCATTAATTTCACTGTTCCTGAAGGCTCCTTGGTCGCTGTCGTTGGTCAGGTTGGCTGTGGAAAGTCTTCATTGCTGTCTGCCCTGCTGGGCGAGATGGACAAGAGGGAAGGCTGTGTGGTTGTCAAGGTATGATGTCTGAAGGGTTGTTCCTCTGTTCGTGGGCAGATTTCCAAGTGAAAACTAACCTGGGAGTAAGCAGTAGTCCTTGGTTTCTATTTTGCTGCAGCAGCAATGCATGGAAAGAGAGTAATTTTAAGAGCCAAATAGCTGTGTTGCGTTGGAAAGTGCACATTTGGTCACCACCAGAATTGTTCTGGGAAAACAAAGCAGGTGAGATCCGAACCCCTGATTACTTGTGAGAAGGCAGAACTTCAAATCTTCAGAACAAAATACTTTGGAGTAGCTCAATCTCTTCCTTCGAAAGGGCTTTTACATAAGAAATGCTTCCCCTGCCTTCTGCAGGAATCTCTTGGCAGAGCTGCAGTTGTTAAGCACTTGCATTCCAGATTGGATTGTTCTATGCAGAGCATAAATTACAGCTAGACAAGAGAACTAATGGCTTCTGGCATCGAGGTAGTTGTGCAGGCATTCTCTAAACAAATGTTTCCTCCAAGTTGGTGTTAGACAACCATATTTTCTTTGAAGTCTTTCATTTTCCACCAAGATGCTTTGTTGTATTCGTGGAGAGGATTATCAAAAGAGCAGTTTGGGGGAGGCAGGAGCCCAAGAACTGCTTTGTGCCATTCCGAGATGACCACAGGCTGGCAGTGAGGTGATAAGCACTGCCTGCCCTGCAGAGCCTGCTGTGCTTCCGCTGTGTGCAGACTCGAAAGTACTGAACAAGGTACTTTCTTTTCCTTGCAGGGCTCGATAGCCTACGTTCCTCAGCAAGCCTGGGTCCAGAATGCCACCCTGGAAGAGAACATTATCTTTGGAAGGGAGATGAATGAGAGCCGGTACAAGCGTGTGATTGAGGCTTGTGCACTGCTGCCCGACATAGAGATTCTTCCTTCTGGAGACAAGACAGAGATAGGAGAGAAGGTATTTCTGTGGCCATTCTGCCACAGCAGAGCTACTCCATGTGCTTAAGCTGTATGACTTCTCCTCTAGTGCACCTTAAAGTTGTGTCGAATTGAAGACATTTGCAGTGGAAAGCCTCTAGCATCAGAGGCAAATATGAACAGTGTGGTGGTTTCCTTGTCCTTAAGCCTCCGACAGGAGGAAACCTCAATTGCAAATTCAAACCCACTTTGCAACGGCACTTTTTCAGTCTCCCTTAAGTTGCCATAGGCATAGAGAAGAAAAGGTGTAGAAACAGGGAGAGAAGAAGCTTCTGAACGTTTCAGCCTCATTCGAAACAAGCACACACACTACCCAGCCCCCCAGACTCCCCTAGATGCCACCAAACCAACCCCCTAAGTGCCCCTTGGTTGCAGAAGTGTTTGTGGTGTGGGATTTAGGAGCTTGCACAGATGTTGTGGTGCTCTGCTGTGGGAGCAAGAGCAGGTGCACTCTGGCCAGCAGACTGCTTGGTGTTCTGCTAAACTTGTGTTGTCCAGAAGACAGGGGTATGTAGGAATATGTGCTTTGCCTGCAAGCCAGTTACAGGTGGGCTGTAGTCACTGCGTGGCACTCCCAGATTCCGCAAAGGGTGCAGCTTTATCTTCCTTCCAGGTCAGCAGGCCAACCACACTGCAGCACGAGAGCTAGGTTGGTTTGAACGAGCTCAGAGGCAGCAGGAATACAGCTGAGGAGGAAGGTGGCTTCTGACTGTCCAGAGCTGGGCAGGGGCTGCTTTGGGCTTATTGCCTTCCGAGGCCAGCAGCACTTTCTTAGGAGCAGCCCTCAGTGGCAGAGAGCTTACTGCAGGTACTTCCTTCCCAGGGGATTTTGCTGTGCTTCCCTATGCTCCTGTGGTAGTGCGATGGTTTGTGATGGAGGTGTGTTTCCTACAATGCTGTAGTTTCTCTGGTGTGTGTAAGCCACATGTGACTTGTGTCCTTCAGAGGCTGAAGCAAGAGTCTGTCTGCAGCTGTAAATGAAGGTGCTTGTGTTTTTGTCCCCCCAGGGTGTGAATTTGTCTGGAGGCCAGAAGCAGCGAGTCAGCCTCGCCAGAGCAGTTTACCGCAGTGCAGACGTCTACCTGTTCGACGACCCTCTGTCAGCTGTCGACGCTCATGTTGGGAAACACATCTTTGAAAAAGTTATTGGACCAAGGGGAATCCTGAAAAATAAAGTATGTCATGTGGAAATAAGTGTCTAGAGAATGAGCTGCTTTCCTTTGCTGGGTTCAGATGGGTTCAAGTTCATCAGGTTGCATATTTAGGCTTTTGTTTCAAACATCTGAAAATTAAAGGATCCTTTTGAGACTTAGAAATCTTCTATGCATCCCTGAGTTCTTCTGTTGAAGTGTGCTCAGGTTTATGTAATTTAGAATTCTTTACTGGACAGAATCAAGACAAGGACACTGCTTTTCCTTAAAAATCTTGCACGCCTGTCCATAGTTACTAGAGAGCTTGAGCAAGAGCAGTAGCTGAGCTGCTATGTTTTCTCACTTAAGATGTTAGAACTACTTACTTCTGTTTTTTTTCTCTTCAGACACGGGTTTTGGTGACCCATGCAATCAACTATCTCCCTCAAGCGGACACAATTCTGGTCATGTCTGATGGAGAAATCTCTGAGATGGGCTCTTACCAGGAGCTGCTGAAGCAGGATGGGGCATTCGCCGAGTTCCTTCGTACGTACGCGAATGCCGAGCAAAGCACAGAGAGCAGCGGTAAGTGTACAGAGACATTCTCTTGGGGTAAGCTGATGTATGGCATGTGAAGAGGAGAGAGAAAGTGAAGAATGTACAGGGTTTGGGAGGCCCCTCCAGGTAGAAGTGCTTATTTCTTGAGGGTGTTGAGGATGGTGAGATGCAGTGCACATTCCTTCTTAAGAGCAAAATTCAGCTGGTGGTGAGCTCAAGCGGAGGCTAGCTGGGGTGTTACAGCCTGCCTGAGCTTCTCAGGGTATGGCATCTTTATTCAGAGAAGTCCTTTGGGGACTGGGGGGAAGAAGCAGCAGCTCATTTTCTACATGGTGTCCCTGACTCTTCCTTCTGCTTTTCAAAGCAGCTGCAGAGCTGCACTGATGCAGGAACATGCTGCAGATTCTCTTTTATTTTTTTTTTTTTCCCACTTCCGCAGATGGTTGCAAGATTGAATTTTGATAAAGGAGACTTTAGATAAGTCTCTTGCCTCCAACCTGTGTTCTTCAGTGCCTTGCTTGCTTTCCTTACACCACTCCTTACGTTCATGCTGAAGAGCACTAGGACTGCTTGCAGTGGGCTTAAAATACTGGTGTGTGCTCAAGGGCTGTCTGGTAGCAAGGGTTCTGCAGGCACTGCACAGTCAGGATGGAACTGAGCCTCCTCATCTTCCATTTGGAAAAGCCTTGATTCCCATCTGTTCCCAGAGGAAAAGCAAACACAAATTTTTAGTCTACTCCTCGGGTGCCAGTTACAGCTGAAAAGGAAATGGTGCCACATTTAGCTACAGGGTGAAGCTGTGAAGCATAAAAGAGCTGCTAGTGGCCCTGTGGCAAGGGGATACTCCTGGTATTCCCTTGTGTGAGGGCTGTGATGATCTGTCTTGTTCTCTGAAGCAGCCCTCTGCTAACACAGACTGGCCTTTGAGGCTGTGAACCAGCAGTGTTTGGTTCCTGGGTGTGCAAGGTGGCATCTTTTCCTGGCCCTCTCATTGAGAGGTCTGGTTGTAATGTGGAGCTGAGCTCAAGGTCAGGATGCCCAGCTGCAGGCTGGCTCTCTGGGAAAGGGCTCTTCGATATGTCTCTGTTGAGACTCTGCAGACTGGGCTGCTGGGTGGATGTTGTAAACAGCAAGTGCTGCATGAGTGGGGCGTCCTGCTGGAAAAAAAAACAAAACCAAACCTGCACAGAGAGATTTTCCGAGGGTAGAATCAGGCTAATTCCTCTGTGTTCCCTTGGGGTGCTCCTAAGGGTGCTTTGGGCACAGTCAGATTTGTTGCAGCCTTCTGTGTAGGAGACTTCTGGAAACAAATGAACCTTCTCTGCCCTGCCATAGGGCCATAGAAGTTAACAAGTTGACTTGA
The DNA here is from genome assembly GCA_013399775.1 of Semnornis frantzii. NCBI lineage: Eukaryota > Metazoa > Chordata > Aves > Piciformes > Ramphastidae > Semnornis > Semnornis frantzii. Next base: position 136,282 of record VWYK01048502.1, read on the forward strand.
ACAAAGATTCGCCTCCTTTAATAGCCTTGTTGTAGCCTTTGTATCCTCTCCTTTTCAAGTGCAGAGTTGCTTTGAAGTCCCTTAGGTTAAGTTACTGTTCCATTTAAACACTGAATCATCCTTTGGAAAGGGAGCTAGTGCTTCATCTTCTGCCATGCTGCTCTGCAGCCGTCTGGTGGCTGTGTGCCCCTGCTGCCTGGGAGAGAGTTGCAGTATCACAGGGCTGGTCTGTTCGCAGCTAATTTGTTTCTCAGTTTGGGTCCAGTGATCTTCTGCCAAAAAAGAAAGTTTAAAAAAAAAAAACATCAAAAGTGGGAGATGATTTGTTTGATTCACAGGGGTAACATCAATATTGGTCAGATGTGTGGAAGATCACTAAATGTTATTAAAAATCACTGGTTCTTGGATAAAGGTGGAGTGATCTGTGATGGGAGGAGATCTCCACACCCCCTTGAAAAGGGAGGCTGTGTGTTGGCAGCCTGAACACACTTCAGCTGGAGCAAAACAGGAGAGTGGGGATTGGTGCTTTCTGGCTGGAGCACAGCCTGGTTCTGCAAAGGCAGGAAAAGCCTTTCCTCCTACCCAGCCTCGGGGGTTGGGCAGTGAATCTGCTCCTTGCTGCCTCCAAGCTGTTCTCCCCCACTGGGCATCCCGAGGGTTGCTTGCTGTCAAGAGTGCTGTAGCTGCTGCCTTTCTCAGTCCCAGCTTGAAAGGCAAGAGTTTAACATTGAGATGTGTAAGCTCTTTGCCAGATGGTATCGTGGAGTCTGAGGCTGAGTGGCAATTCAGGAAACACCTGTCCTGGCCAGGCAATAACCTGACTTCCTCTTAAAGTCACTTTACCTCTAGTAAAATTCAACTCCTCCTCTCTCCTGAAATAAGAGCTATTTGCAGCCTCTCCCCTAAACGGCAGAGTGCTGTTAAGGTGTCAGGATAGTTGTAAGAATGAAGTATCTCACTATTTCTTACTAACCTGTCTGTGTAGGGTGATGACTGGGGACTGCAGAGGAGGTGGAACTAAGTAAACCTGTACTGCTGCAGCTTTCCTTCTCCCATTGTCCTTGTGTGACTAAAGCAAGGCTGTGGGAGGAGAGCAGCAGCCCTGCAAGCAGAAGCTGCCACGCTAGAAACATGATACTTTGTGGCTTTAAGGTTCTCGGATAAGGTCTCATCACCACTACTGGGAAAAATCTGTGTGGTAGTTGCCTGTAGAGTGAGGTTTTCCTGTCCTCGAGAGGAGGTCACTGAAGTTTTTCTTAATGTCTCTTCATTAACGTATGGCTTGAAACAAAGGAAGTTTCTTGATTGTTCTCCTGTAGCCATTTGATTTGAATAAGGTTTTTTTGTCCCCGAGCTTGTCATTGCTTGCCTGTGTGAGGCTTGGTGTTAAAGAGGTCCATTTCGGTGGATTTGATCCTGCCTTGGGCATTTATGGTTTGGTGGTTTAGGCTGTGCTGCTTGGATGTTTGTGTTTGTAAGTATTGAGAACAGTGGAGTGTGTTCTGGAAAATGTCACTTCCATGTGCTTCTAGACTCAGAGCCTTCTTCAGTAGGAACCATTCAGCTTCTGGAAACAGGTAACTGCTTTTTGGCCATGTGGCTTTGCATCAGTGCTCCTGTTGCAGTTTTTGCTGCAGCTTGCTTGCCAGAGCCTGAATCCTTATCAGAAGAGCTCTGCCTGCTGCAGGAGGTGTCTGCTTGGTTTGCATGACATTGTTAGTGTGATGCCACCACAGCTGGTGTGTCGCCCTGTGCATAACTCATTGGCAGCAGTTCCTCATCTCAAACGCTTCTGCAAAGAAGCTTTACATAAACTTCAAAGATTCACACTGGACTTGAGAGTCATCCAGGACTGAGCCCCAAAGGTGTTTCCTCTCCTCAGAAGCGTGTTTGGTGTTTCAGAGCCGTTCCCTTTTGTCATTTCTGGACATAGTGTTCGGAGAGCTAGTGAGGACTAGTAAGCTGTGCTCTAGGTGCAGACACCAGATTTACTCTGTCAGTCTGGACCAACCATTTGCTCTCAAGAGGTAAAGGCTCTATAAGCAGGAAATCTTCGTGGCCTGCAACGTGAAACCAGCTTTAGAGCTGCTGGGGCAGGAAAGCTTAGTTGTCTATGTGAGTTCAGAATTGAGCACTGCTCTGCAGCAGCCATGCTGTAATGCTTGTTGGGCTGCATAGGAAAGCTCTTCAAAAGCAATGCTTCAAGTGCTTCAGCTAACCAGCAGTCCCTGCTGCTTTGGTGTCATTGCAAAATAAGAACCGAAGAACCGAACAATCTTTTATGTTTTCCTTTTTCTGCTTCCAGGCTGCACTGAACAGCTTAGCTTTGGGGTCTCAGAGTGATGGATGCATTCAGGTTGCAGACAGGAGGGAACAGATTTTTGTTCAAGCGGTGCCCATGGTGTGTTTGTGAACTGTTTAATGCATAGTTTTTGCTTCTGTATAAAAACATGAGAACATCAGACTCTAGAGCTACACAGATTTTCCCACTTACCCTTTAAAGGATGCAGGTGGGCTTTTTTCTTGTACAAAGCTTTTAAAATGCACCACTCTTGTACAAATTCTGAGTTAAATTTAATACTCATTCAATAAATAAATTGAAAGTACAGCCTCGTGTGACTGACAGTGGGTCTCAGAGGAGTCAGTCCTCTGCTCTGAGTTAGGAAAAGGCTGGTGTAATTTGAACCTGTGAGCGTGACTCCTGGCACACGGAAGGAAGCTGCTCAGGAAAAGCTTAGTGCTCCAAACCGGCAGGTTTTGTGTCATGGACAAGCTGTCCCATGTGTGCTGGGGCTAACAAGACTTCCTTTGCTTTCCACAAATGATGTCCAGAGAAAGGTTTCTTGCCTAATTAACCTGATGCCTACGGCGCTTACACCCGTGAGGCTTCTGGCGTGCCGCCAGCTGAGTTACACTGGAAGGCTCACAGTGAGCAGCACACACCTCTGCTGCCCCTGCTCCACTCCTCCTTTGCTGGAACCTGCTCTCGTCCTGCTCGGAGAGGAGAACCCTTTGTAACTAACAGCGGCAGATGCGCTTTGGGGAGCCCAGGTCGGGCTGGCTGGGGTGTTCCACAGAGTGAGCCACGGTGTGATTGGTATTGCATGCTTTGCTCTGTAGTGCCTCCTCAGGACCGCGTCACAATCAACATTACTGATATATGTGTGGTAGAAACACAGATACATGTTTGCCTACTCAGCAGCCAGTCCTGTTTGAGTTGGAGCTAGGCAGGTCTGTTCACCTGGCCAGTGACCTGCCAGGGTGTGTGTCCCTTCCTTTGCGCATTGGGACTGCACCTGGCACTGGGGAGGGAAACAAAACCTCTGGATCTTTCTGCTTACTCTTTTCATGTTTACTTTTTCACTCCTCTCAGATACAAATAGTTCATCTGGAAAAGAAGGAAAGGCTGTAGAAAATGGAGTCCTTCTGAATGAAGCCCCTGGAAAGTTGATGCACAGGTGTAGTCTCTTTTTCTCTCTTGTTGTTGCTTAGTACATGTGGCAGCCATACAGAGCATAGGCATGTCATGGAGCTCCCACACAAACACAGCTCCAAATGATCCCATACTAACAAGGTGGATCCTTCCACTAGCTACGCTCAGATACTGCCTGGTAGCTGTTCTTGGATTCCAGTCTCCCCAGTTGCTAGCAGCTGGGCATATGAACCTCTGCGACTACAGCCCCGCTGCAGCTGTTGGTACCGGCTGTTGCTCATGCATGCCTGTGCACATGGAGCTCTGGTGCTGCCCTTCTTTCCCTGGGAGGAAACAGTTGTGTTGTAGCAAGTGTAGCATAGACTAGTCTAGGTTTTATGTGGTTTGTGCAGTTGACTGCTCTCAAATAGAATGAAATGCTAGATGAACCTTTAGTCTGACCCAATATAGCTGCCTTTGCACTTGAGAGAAACCAAAGGCAATCAGTCTGATTGTGGCTTCCCAGAATCAGTCTCCCTTGTTCTTAGGCTGCTCTAGAGATCCTGTGTTTCTGGAAGCTAATGAGTACCTGGGAGTGCAGTTGCCCATTTTGATGCCATCGTAGGTACCCTCTTTGCACTCCAAGCAGCTGCACTGTGTGATGGTAGTTTGTAAAAACTGATGCTGGTTATCACCAAGCATTTTTCCTTGAGTGCTCAGCTGAGATTCCTTTGGCTTGCTGGGCTGTTACTTGGATCTGGAGATGAGTGAAAGCCAGCTGAGAGGGTTGGGAGTGGGCTGCGGGGAGGAAGGAAGCACTGGCAGCTGTTGGCCCAGTGGTGATGACTGGTCAGGAGCTGGATTGTCAGCAGAGTAACAGAAGCTGCTGCCGTGGAACCATACGCTGTTGGCGTGTGTGCACAGTGAGCACCTGGCCTTCTGTCATGCTGAGACTGAAAAATGTCTTCAAGCAGGCAGCTCAGCAACTCTTCAACATACAGCAGAGACACGGGGAAGTCACAACACCAGAGCAGCACAGCAGAGCTGCAGAAACCACTTGCTGAAAAGAATTCCTGGAAGCTGACGGAGGCTGACACAGCAAAGACTGGCAGGGTAAGGTCTCCCCTTCTCACTGCCCCCTGGGTTCAGAAGGCAATGGCTTTCAAGCACTGTTTGTGCAGGCTGAAAAAGCTCCAAGTGGATTCTTGGGCTTTTTGCTGGTTGCACAGTACTTCATGGAACTGTTGCTGTGCCTGCTACACCCCAAGCTGAGCCCCAGGTCTGTGTGCAGAAGGGGTACTGAGACCAAAGCCTGTGTGGCCTGACCACATCAAAGTGTAACCAAAGAGATGAAAACCCTGCAACTCTTCCTTGGAGAGAAGTTGTGACAGATTAAGTGACGTGATGAAGTCTGCCCTGAAGCAGAGGACCTGGAGTTGACTTGGCTGAATTTCAGCCAAGTTTCCATTGTAGACACAAGTATCTAATCCTGGGATACCCAGGGCTTTCTGAGCAACCTGGGAGAGGCTCCTGGGAAAACAGCAGTTACAGCTTCTAGTACTGTTGCTTGAGTCCACTGGTTAAAGATAGATCATAGGATGCAAGCCCTGTGGAGCAAGGGTTTAATTAGAAGCTGTGTCATCTTGTGGTAAAAGGAGAAAGGCAAAAGCTGAAACTCCCCAGTGAAGTTTTGGACTCTGCGTGGCTGGTCTTTGTTAGTTCAGACCTGTCCCTTTCCTTGGAGGACAAGAGGAGGAGGATGATGATGTGTGCCTGCCCTGGAGGGCTGTTGGGTTTGGCTTGTGTTCCCAAGCAGTGGCTCTCTGGAGTGCCACTGCTGTGGTTCTGGGGCTTGTTGCAGGGACATTGCCATTAAATAGGGACTGCAGAGGGGAGAGTTGCTGGGTTTGAAATTCAGGCTGTGAAATTCATTGGGTTTTAATTCCTCCTCTTGTGCCTTCAGGTAAAGGCATCGGTGTATTGGGACTACATGAAAGCAATCGGACTCTTTATCTCCTTCTTGAGCGTTTTCCTCTTTGTGTGCAACCATGTGGCCTCCCTGGCTTCCAACTACTGGCTGAGCCTGTGGACAGATGATCCTGTTGTCAATGGGACGCAGCGCTACACGGACATCAGACTGGCCGTCTACGGCGCGCTGGGCACTTCCCAAGGTTTGCTCGCTCGTTGTAAGATCAGTGGGCTCAGAAAACTTCTAGTGCTCTTGGTGACCTTGCACCCCAGGGCTCAGCACCAGTCCACTAAGGATTTCAGTGGGTTTTTGCCTTTGTGCAGAAATATAGACAGAGTGAATGACCTCCAAAGGCAAGCAAGCCAACTGCAAAACGACTCAGTGAATGTAGTTTCCTTCTGTTTGTGTGAAAAAAGACTGAAAGTGGTTTGCAGGGGCTGATAAACCACAGTTGGTGACACAGTGTCTGACCCTGGAAGTGGCACATTGCCTGCAGAAGAACCGTCTGGGGCTGCCTGGCAGGGCTGCTTTGTCACAGGAGCCTGTGGCTGCTTTGCCTCTCTTGCAGCCATGGCCTGGCCAGGCTGCGTAGGCTGGTGAGGGATCATTTGAGGGTCCTAGAGGCAGACTGGTTTGGATTGGAAGGGACCCTAAAGGTCATCCAGTTCCAAGCTCGTGCCACAGGCAGGGACATCTCTCACTAGCCCAGGTTTCTCAAGGCCTCATTCAACCTGGCTTTGAGCACTGGGTCTGTCCAAGCCACCACAGAGAGGCCTGCTCAGTGACTTTTTATGGTGAAAGTTCCTGTGCCATGAAACTTAACACCCCAAGTGCCTCACTCCAGAACTGCCACAAAAATCTTTCTATACAAACTAAATGTACCTTAAAATTCAGTGTTTTTTACTCAAGGAAAGTGCTCAAATATTACTCCAAATTTCACATTGGAAGCCCAGCTTATTCCATGAGAGAAATGTGATGCTTTTGACCATTTGGGCTTTTTTTTTTTTCTTTTTCCCCCACTGCTGCTTTTATTGTTTTTGTTTTTTTTTTAATCCAGTTCTCATGTTTGTTGTTCTAGAGAAGTGCTGGTGCTGGGTGGTGGCAAAATGAAGGAGAATGCTTTGTGATAGGTGGAAGCGGTTAAGAACAACTCTCCTTTTGCAGGTATTGCTGTCTTTGGCTACTCCATGGCTGTCTCAGTCGGGGGAATATTTGCTTCGCGACACCTGCACCGTAACCTGCTGCACAACGTCCTCAGGTCTCCAATGAGCTTCTTTGAGCGCACACCCAGTGGCAATCTGGTGAACCGTTTCTCTAAGGAGATAGACACCATTGATTCCACCATCCCACCAATCATTAAGATGTTCATGGGCTCAATGTTCAACGTAATTGGAGCTTGCATCATCATTCTGCTGGCCACACCTATAGCTGCTGTCATTATTCCACCGCTGGGACTCGTCTACTTGTTTGTGCAGGTAGGGAGCTTTACCTAGGGCTTTGGGGCCAGCAGTCACTCATCCTCTGTTATTTAAGAGTTCTTTCCTGGCCTTGCAGTGGGATGGATTTGAGTCATGCTTGACTGACTGTGCTTGGCATGTTTTAGCAGAGCGTGTCCTTCTGTTGTCAGGCGTAGAATGCCTTCTCTGCAGAAGGTAATCATCACTTAATACCTAAGCAGAATTCACGAGGAAGAGAGAAATTTTGTGCCGCTGGAGGCTCAGAGTGAATATGTAAAATGGATGGGCTCTTCTGAACCCCACGAGTGCGAGAGCAGCCTTGAGAGGGTTCTGTCTGTGCAACTGATGTGCTTCTAGAGTAGCCTACAGGGCACGAGGAATGACAGCAGCCTGTGGCTCCTGTCTGGCACAGGCTTTACACTTGAAGGTCTCGTAAGGGGGAGGTGCTGGGGTTTCGCTTTTGGCTCCTGAATTAGTGGATCTAGCGAACTGCATTAGTAAACCTCAAAGGCAGCAATGTGTGTGTTACACTGCAGAAATAACCTTGCAGAGAGGAGAAAAGGAGTACTGGATGCCGTGGTTTGCTTGGTGGCTGTTTAAAGACAGCAGTGTGTGTATCCCCTGGTGCTGCTGGGCCCCAGTGTGCTGGAGAAGGTGTGGCACAGCATGCCAGTGGACTCGAGCAGCCCAAATGGCAGGGAGCTCTTGCGGTTCCCTGTGCCTTTTCAGGGATGTTACTGTGAGCCACATGCTCACAGCATGAGGATGTTACTGTGTGCTTCAGTCTGGATGTTACTGTGAGCCTCATGCTCTCGTTTGCAGAGGTTTTATGTGGCCACTTCTCGCCAGCTCAAGCGCCTCGAGTCCGTCAGTCGCTCTCCTGTGTATTCTCACTTCAACGAGACCCTCCTGGGTGTCGGCGTCATCCGAGCCTTCCAGGAGCAGAAGCGCTTCATCAAGCAGAACGACGTGAAGGTGGATGAGAACCAGAAAGCTTACTACCCAAGCATTGTCGCCAACAGGTAGCGCCGGGAGAACTGACTCTCCTCTCCTGCCTGTGCCTCGCATCCCTCGCGGTGCTTGGCATAGTGCAGGCAGAGAGGCTACTGTGGGTAGATTTGGTTTGCAGATGTTTTGCCTAAACTTCTCTCCTGGAATTAAGATTACCTATGAATTTCTTCTGTTTCTAAGAGTTCATGCCCTACTTCTGTGTGATACTTTATTAGAAGTTATGGCTTGCTGATCCCAGTGAACCACAATTAGCTTCTGAACTAAGACAGGAATTTATGTATCTGGAAGGTTTATTGATTTTTGGATGCCCTCCAGGTTTGCTTACTGCTGGAGCAGGACCTCTAACACCTTGCACTGGCAGCGTGCCACTATGTCACTGGCAGCATGCAGATGCCATGTTTCTAACTGTTCAAAACACAGGATGTGTGACAGAACATTTGCCATGTTCCTAGCTGTCTGGGGGTGGAACAGCAGGAAGGGGCATTGCCCTTGTCTGTCTTGCAGGTGGCTGGCTGTCCGTCTGGAGTACGTGGGGAACTGCATTGTGCTCTTCGCTGCGCTCTTTGGTGTCATTGCCCGCAGCAAGCTCAGTGCAGGACTGGTTGGCCTCTCAGTGTCCTACTCGCTGCAGGTAATTTTTACTTTTGCATGATAGACTGAACCTTGCTGTGACTTGGGAGAGAAAATGAATTTCACAGTATCACCAAGGTTGGAAGAGACCTCAAAGATCATCAAGTCCAACCTGTTACCACAGACCTCAAGACTAGACCATGGCACCAAGTGCCACGTCCAAACCCACCTTGAACACCTCCAGGGACGGTGACTCCACCACCTCCCTGGGCAGCCCATTCCAGTAGTGAATGACTCTCTCAGTGAAGAACTTTCTCCTCGCCTCAAGCCTAAACTTGCCCTGGCACAGCTTGAGACTGTGTCCTCTTGTTCTGGTGCTGGTTGCCTGAGAGAAGAAAGCAACCTCCTCCTGGCCACAACCACCCTGCAGGTAGTTGTAGACAGCAATAAGGTCTCCCCTGAACCTTCTCTTCACCAGGCTAAACAATCCCAGCTCCCTCAGCCTCTCCTCATAGGGCTTGTGCTCGAGGCCTCTCACCAGCCTCGTTGCCCTTCTCTGGACACATTCAAGTACCTCAATATAAGGAACATAGGAAGAGAACAGTAACTACAAATGGCATCTGAAAAGATGCTGGGAAGTTCCTTCTGTGCCTTGCCTGTGTGAGATGCAGCTGACTCTTCTGCCGTGCACCAAAGGCTCTTGGGCTGTGTGGCACTGATGAGCCAAGATGCTGTCTGTGTCTTCATTCCATGGACCTGGCATACTGTGGTGGTTCTCATGTTTTCATTGCAACTCAGAGATTTAGTGTGAGCTGCTTCTGGAGTTGTTTGCCTCTTGCAGATCACGGCGTACCTGAACTGGCTGGTTCGCATGTCGTCTGAGCTGGAGACCAACATTGTTGCTGTGGAGAGAGTCAAAGAGTATGCAGAAATGGAGAAGGAGGTACAGGCAGCTGTGTAGGCAGCTCTCCGCCCCTCCTCTGGGAGCTGGTGCCCTCTCCTCGGGTCTTGTCCACAACCTACCTGAATGGAGAGTGCAGCTGGGCATGTCCTCTGAGCTGAGGGGCTCAGTACTGTCGCTGCCCTCCCTCGGGGCACAGACTGTGTCTTAGTGGGTAGCTCCTGGGGGTGCTGTTGAGCCGCAGGTACTGATACCTACAGTCTCGGTTAGGAAATGAGCTGTTCAGCCCTGCATTAAGCACTAGAACTGTGCACGTGTTTTAGTTTCCTTAGTGCTTACACATGACCTGTCGTTGTGCTCTTACTTTGCTCAGTGTGGGAAGCCAAGAGCTCCTTCTTTTGATTCACTCACTTCATCTGCCACTGTGCCACTTTTGGCCACAGAACAGAGTTCGCTGTGACTTTTCTTTGCCATGCTTGTCCTGTGAACCTGATTCGAATCACTGGTTTTGCAGCCAAACCTTATGAGGCCTCTTCCTAGAGCTTTTCTGTGGATTCAGGTAGCCCAGTGTTTATACAATTCAAAGCCCTTCTGTTTGGCACTGGCAGTGAATGCAGCAGGCTGTGCGCTCTCTCGGTGGGAGGCCAGGGCAGCAGCTGTTTACTTTGCCAGCTTATTAATGTTTTAGTGTTTATGTCTTAAATTGCTGCTGGCTGCACATGTGGCTTCCCCAGTGGGTTCCTTACTGTGGAGGGGGTGTACAAGCAGGGTATCTGATGTGTGCTGCAGTGGAGAGCTGATTCAGCAAGGGGCATGTGGAATAGCAAAGCCCTTGGCTGCATGTAACATGACCTCTGCCTCAGGGCAGCTCCTTCCCCCTCTCCACATCTTGCTTAACAAGAATTTTCCTTACTTCTTTCTTGGAGCCCTCTGAGCCCATGCCTGATGGAGGGAGAGAGAGTCAGATCAGAACTGTTTGTGTGGTTCTTGCAGGCTGAATGGAGTGTTGAACAAACAGCCCCAGCAAGCAGCTGGCCTGAGGAGGGGAAAGTGGAGTTCCGAGGCTATGGTTTACGTTACCGAGAAGACTTGGATTTGGTTCTGAAAAACATCAATGTTACCATCAATGGGGGTGAGAAGGTAATGAGTCTGAATTTATAGTGTTTGTAAGTCTACATGCATAAGCAGAGCAGTTTAGTCTTGTTCTATAGTGTCTTGGGATCCTTAAGAATGAGAGAAGCTCCTGCAGAATCAGTCTCGCTGTGACTGGCAGATGCGGTGGGCTCTGTTTGCAGGCTGTGTTCTGCATCCTGGGATAAAGGTGGGCTCATGAGGTGTCTTTTGGTCTGGGTCCGCAAGACAGTATGAATCTCACTTATTTCTTTCCTCTCCCAGGAATTGTTGTTATTTCTTTTAACCTACACTTTATGGGGAGAATAATTCCTCAAGAGTGGTTAGAAAGGGCAAGTGGCAGGAGATAGACCAACCAAAGCAGCAATCTCAGTTCTGTGTATTGGAAAACCCAAGCAGCTGGTGCAGATTTCAGTCCAAGTGGAAGCAAGATGTGCAGTATGAAACCAAGTGCTTCTCTGTACTTCTGCTATCCATTGCAACAAAGACAATGTCAAACCAGCAGTTGACACCATGAGGCGTGAGCCAGACAGAGATGGAAACCTTGGCCTACTCCTACCCAGTGCCATCTCTGCTGCTAGAAAAATGGAAACTTCTGTAGTTAAATTGCAAGTTTTACTGCTTTTGATCTTGTTTTTTCTTATCCACTGTGTTCCTGTTCAATCAGCCTCAGTTTGTTGTGCTGGTATGGGGTTTTGATAGCTCAGCAACTAGGGATAGCTACGACATCCTTGTGAATGTGTCAGCTTCAGGTAGGTGCTTGGAAATGCAGCAACTTCCCCAGAATAAGTTGTTCCTGTGTTCCTTCCCAACAGATCGGGATTGTTGGAAGAACAGGAGCTGGAAAATCCTCACTCACTTTGGGTTTGTTTCGGATTAATGAAGCAGCCAAAGGAGAAATTATTGTTGATGGAATTAATATTGCAAAGATAGGGCTCCATGACTTGAGATTCAGGATCACCATCATCCCTCAGGTAGGTGCAGAAAAGGGCCCAGCCCTGCCATGAGCAGAACACATGACAAATGCTGGGTTGTGACATGGGAGCAAAACTTCTGGACCCGTGGGCTTAGTCAGCACCCCGTGCTGACCGCTGTAGAGAGCTGAGCCTCAGCAGGGAGATCTGATCCCAGCTGGACACTTGCTCAGGTCCCTTGGTTAAGTGGGACCATTGCTCTTTAGGCCAGTGGGGGAGAAGCAGCCCAATAGCTGTGGGGTCAGTAGTCCAAACCATCTGGAAATGGAGTTTTAGAAGCAGTGGACTTGCACAAGTCTTGTTCTTGCTGTGTAACCTTTACTGCCTGCCTGTTCTAAGTCTAAGTAGGACCACGAAATGTGTTTCCGTAAATCACCACTGCAAGACACTGGCGCGAACAAGTGAGCACACTGTAAGGTTTGGGCACCACCACTTCTAGAAGTCTGAGGAGGACTTTGCTTTCTCCTTTTGACCACTTTGCATCAGCCTGACACAAACAGGTCAAAAGTATTTCCAAAGCAGTGTTCTGTTCTTCATGTCCAAGGAAAAAACACTTTCATTTAATGAATACTGCAGCTGAAGACTTTTGGAATCGTTATGGATGGTGTAATTCCCAAAGTGGAAAGTTCGCTTAGTAGCCTCTGCTGGCAGAAGCTGGGCTAGGGTGTGAAACAAAACCTGCCTGAGTTTTTCTGGTTGGTTTGTTGGTTGGTTGTGGTTTTGTTCTTTTTTCTTTTATATATATATATATTTTTTTTTTTCTAAAAAAAAAAAACACCCTGTCTTCCCACTCTCTGCCCCCTGCTTCTGGGTTCACAAGTTACTGACTCATGGAAAGGTCTGGAGTTAACAGAATTTGTAGGGGGTATAGGTCAGGCCCCCAGGAGGAATAAGGGTGAGTGAGAATGTCTCGCTGTTGCTGGAAAAAGTGAGGGCTCACTCTGAACTCAGCAGATGAGCTTATTTGCAACTGCATCTTTTCAGTAGCTAAGAGGTGGTAGTGGGGATCTTGCTGTGTTCTGTGTGCCTCCTCCTTACCTCTTTCTGTGACTAGGATCCAGTATTGTTCTCTGGCTCTCTGCGAATGAATCTCGATCCTTTTGACCAACACTCTGATGAAGACATTTGGAGGTCTTTGGAACTGGCCCACCTGAAAAACTTTGTATCGTCCCTTCCTGATAAACTTAACCACGAGTGTGCTGAGGGTGGAGAGAACCTCAGGTGGGTCAAGTGACCACGCTGGTGAGAACTGCCACAAGGACTCGAAACCGAGAGGGGGTGTGCCTGTGGGTGCCTTCCACCTGCAGCTGGACTTTCTTCCTCCAGAACCTTAGAGGTCACTTGGGGCAGTGTGCAGCTAGACCCTGCAACAGCAAAGCACCATGGGGCTAATCCCCTCCTGCCCTTGCTGAGCTCTTGGGAAGGGGACTGAGGAGCTGCCAACGTGTGACCAGGCAGTCGACCATAGGGGTTACACTCAACACGTTTGAAGCTCAAGTTTGGAAATGTTAAGAAATTTAAGAAGTACTTGGAGTGCTGTGAGGTTTGATAGTTGGGCGGTCTGGGGAAGCATTTTGGTGGCGCAGTGCTCTGGGCTGACCATGGCTCTGGCCCGGGAGGTTTCTCTAAGGAGGCTGTCAGTGCGCATGTTGCACATGACAGGCCTTCAGCCTGCAAACACTGCTCAGTCCAGTCCTCAAACTGCACTGACTCAGGAGTGAGGTCAGCCCAGTGCAGTTACACTGGAACCATTTGTAGAGTCTTGTCTGATTATGTTTCCAAGCCTTCATTGTGAGGGGGATGTAGGTTCAGATGCCGTGAGGTGCTTTGCAGTGAAGTGGTGAGAGTGACCTTATCTATTTTGCTGGATTTTTGGCACCTATACTTCAGAGGAGTTCTTGCAAGGAATTACTGGGCTGTGAAATGAATTCTGCAAACTCATTCTGACTTCTTTTCCCAACGCTCCCCCCTCATCCGTAGTGTGGGACAGCGCCAGCTGGTGTGCCTGGCACGAGCCCTGCTCAGGAAGTCCAAAATCCTGGTTCTAGACGAAGCCACAGCTGCTGTTGATCTTGAAACGGATCAGCTGATACAGTCAACCATAAGGTCTCAGTTCGAGGAGTGCACTGTGCTAACGATAGCACATCGGCTGAACACCATCATGGACTACACGAGGTAAGGGAGTGCTGCTGAACAGCTCTGGCTGCTCTGCTCAACCAGCGTCTCTCTGCTAGCTCAGTGTTTATCAGTGTGTTCTTAGCCAGCTCTCTGCCATCTCTGTTCTGCTGGGTGAAATGGGGCTGTGGGCATGTGTCTGCCTGGCCTGGGCAGTTCCTCTGATCCCTCTGTCACACTACTCTTCTGCTGTTCCTGTCCAGGCAAACTAGGAAGGGGAGGGGTGCCAGGGCAGGATCTTGCCCTGATTTAGGCACAGCTGGAAGAGCCATCAGAGCTTTAGGGGGCTGATACCCTGAATGAGGTGCAGGTGGCATAAGGAATCAAAGGGGCAGGTTTTGCCTTTGTCTGACATTGAGTAAATGTTTCTCTTTCCATCACTTCAGGTCATAGTTCATAGAGCCTCCCTCAGCTGCCTCGTTGAGGTGTGATTGAGGGCAAAGGTTTGTCTAATAACTTCAGATTTAGGCTCTCTGGTCCATTTTACCACGGAGTGGCAGAGAGCAAAGTGACCTGTGATAAGGAGTTCGTGTACTTTTGTGGGACCTTCCTTTGCGCTGACAGTAGTGAAAGAGAAGAGATGGGAGTGTTACCTGTGCCAGGTGCCACTGCAGCAGCACTGCCACCAGATGAACACCCATGGCATGGGAGTCTCCATGCAGCAGCACTTGCCTTGGGCATAGTTAGCATCTCTCCAGTGCCTGGCCAGTGAGTGAGGGTAGCCGAAGGCAGAGCTTTAACTGTAAGCTGAATTTACTGACTCTGGTAGCTTGCTTTGTACACTTCCTCTTTCCAGCTACACCTTTATTTTGCATTTGTATTGTGTGCTGCAGTGTTATGGGAAGGTCATGGCAGACCTTGCTGACCTGAACAAGAAGTGCTGCCCACCTAGTTTCTGGCTGCCTTGGAGCACAGTTAAGAGTCTCGTTGCTGCCTGCAGGTGCTTGAGTACATGCTACATAAAAAGCAGAGTAGGCAGGCAGGCCACCTGCAGTGGTGGTAGCAGGGACAGCTGAGAACTCCTGCCCATTCATGCAGGCCTTGGACTGCCTTTGCTTGCATGCAGCAGCTGTGCTACACTCTGTGTGCATCTGCCTTGGATTTCTTCATCTCCTTGTAACGTGTTTGCTTTTCCTTGTTTTACAGAGTTTTAGTCCTGGACAGAGGAGAAGTGGTGGAGTGTGGTAGCCCAGACCACCTACTTCAGGAAAAAGGCATTTTCTATAGTATGGCCAAAGATTCAGGCTTGGTGTAGCATTTGAACTTGGTTAGCTGCTGTGGGGAAGAGGAGGGGTGACATGGAGACCTCTAACCTCCCCTGAGCTGTTGTGAGCCCTGCAGTTCAACTCCAGTCCCAGTGGAGTCATGCAGAGCACGGTGATGGAAGTAACAGAAAAATGCAATATTTTTTTCTCAGTTTTATTCTCCTTAGTACTGATTTTTAACCTGCTTTAGGAGAAGCACAGACACTGTGCAGAGCACTCCAGAGACATTTACTTTCTGCCTGAAACCTGTTCTGTGCTGAAGTATGAGGTGGTGAGATTCATCAGAGAAGGTCAGAAGAGCTTTTCCTGCGTGCTGGGGCCCTCTTTCTGTTGTCATTGTCTGAACCACTTCTGCAAATGATACTTTCTTGCTTGTTTGCTGATTCCTCGTTTGAGCCATCTCTTGTGGGCCACAAACAGTTTGTGGCATATAGTGTAGTCCAAAGATTGTTCTTCTTGTGACACAAGCTGTGTGCCAGACGTTTGCCTCTACATGGTTCGTGCTTTGACACATCGTCCTCAAGGCCTCTCCACGTGTTTACAGTGTACAGCAGCAAGCTCACTGGAGTGTGTCAGTGGTGCTGATGTGCAAAAGCACAACCAATTCCAAAGCAGTATTGAAGCGTGTCTAGAATGACAATCACCAAATGACAAAACCAAACTGGTGCAGCAGCTGGGGGGGGCCTGATCTCACACCCAGCTCACTCAGGAATTCTCACTTGGGAGGTGCATCCTGGTTATGCCTGTGGGGACTAGGCTGGCGGGCGAGGGTTTGCCCAAGCGGTGGCTGCAGGCTTGGGTGTGACATTGACTGTAATCCCCTGGGGCCTGGCAAGGTGCTCTGACCAGAGCTCTGCCGCAAGGACCAGTAGCCTTATGCCCAAGAACCATGCCCTTCATGCTGCTGCTGGCAGACTTCATGGGAAGCTGTTCTGCTACAGCTGTTTGAAACAAAAACGTTCTGTTTCAAAGTTGTGTGTCAAAGGGGTCTAACAGTGGAACTAGCAATGGGATCTCAGTTGCAGGATGTGTTGAATGTTCACTTTTCTGTGGGAAGAAAAAAATTCCTTTTCTCATCTTCTGATTAGTCTTAGGAAAATGCTGGAGGAAGGCAAACTGAAGTCAGAAGGCCCCAAATCCTTAGTGCTTTGAGAAGGTGGGGTTCTGTACCTGACATTGCTGACCTTACTACTTGACAGCTGTCTTCTTTAGAGTAAAGCTATTTATTTTTTTGTAAATTAAGACTCTCTGAAATGGAATAGATCGACATCTCCTTTGGTATTTTTTGTAATGACTAGGGGAGTATTCGCAGAGACCTTGCAGTAAACAATTGTTTGGAAGATAAGGTGCAGTGTCCTGTCATGCTTTCTATCGGGCAAAGGATCAGCTGTGTCTGGCTGACTGCACCATTCACTCAGTCTAGGAGGAGAAGCTTTGCAAGGGCTCAGCTGACCTGTCCTTTAGAACACTGCTGCTGGGTCTCCAGCCAGGTTTTCAGGATGGGATGGGATCTCCAAGCACTAACTACTTGATGTATTTTTCTTTAACCAACTTAGGGTAACTTTGACCATGGTTTTGTTTTGTTGAGACTCAGTCTCCCAGTTTGTCACTCACGGTGCCACTTAGGTACAAAGCTAGGGACTCTGGTTCATCTGGAACACAGGAGGCTTTGCCACATGTCCTCTTGGGAATCTTTTGCCCCTTCAGCAGAGCCTGCTGTGTGACAGCTCCTGGCATTTTTGCTTGCTCTAGCTTTGTGCAAGCCAACAGCAAAACTGTGCCCTTCCAAAGAGTCCCAGTGAGAAAGCATGTTTGGATTATTTGCTCCTTCTGTTGCCTTCTCTTTTCATTACCAACTTAGGAACAGAGAAGGAGCATTTAGAAGCTGTTTGTGTCAGAGCTGAAGGTATGCTAAAAGCTGCCTCTTTGGGGGTTACCCAGCAGCATGGGTACTTCTCCTTCAGTTAAAGAGAAACCAACACCTAACTCACTAGTTCTAAGTGCTGCTGGGTTTGAGATCCACTGCTAAACTTGCAGAGTGCGCATAACTTATAGGTGTTGTTTGAGGTTCAAAATTTATTTAGTTAATTTTTAATTATTATTTTTTGCTTTCTGCCCTTGAGTGAGATTTGGAGAAAGTAGAGGGGAAAAAACTGCCCCTTTCCTGGTACTTGAGCACCAATGTGGCATTGACTGTCAGTGTCTTAGCCACTTGTCCAGCAGAAACTGGGTGAAGAGGCAGCTGAACAGCTGTTGGAGAGGAAAGTGCTGTGTCTTGCTGCTTTGGGTTGACTCTTGCCAGTTTGGACTCTCCCATCCCCTCCCCCATCACTCATTTTTATACTATATTTACTTGGTCTTTACTCAGGAGACCTATTTAAATACTTGATTCTGGTTTTATTTCATTAGTAAGTCCCAGTGAACATCAGCATCTCAGTGTGATTTGTTTGTCACATCCTTGTCTTGTGATTCCTGAAGAGAGACCTGGGGCAGCTCTGACCACAGCTCCCCAGCACTTTGGGGAGCCGAGGAGGGGCTTTGCTTTCAGCTGCCGTCTTGGATTGTTGCAGTAACCTCTGAAAGACAGCCCTGCCAGAGGCTCTGCAGCACCAGAACTGCCCATGCAGCAGTTAAATTTGCACTCAAGAAGAAAAACATGAAGGAACCACCAGGTCCACAGGCAAAGTCCCTGTTACTCTCTCCATCTGCCAGACTGTCATGGTGCAGGGAGCAAAGGAGGACTTTCCCCTCCCCCCAATTCCTTGTGGCCAAACTCCATTTGTAAGTGTTGGTGTTGGCATTTGGATGTCCTCTGCTGTGACCAACCAGCACCTTGCAGCAGAACTGTCAAAGCCTTGAGGCAGAAGGGACATTGCTCTGCTGCCCACTCCCAGCCATGTTACTCTCTGCAGCAGCAAGCCCACGTCTAAAGCTGGCTCTCTCCTGCCAGGCAGGCTGGCAGCCCTCTGCACAGCGGTTCACTTGGGGCCCCTCCAAAGCTGACATGGAAAGAGATGGAATGGATCTGAGCCTCAGCTGTATGCTCCTGTGCTCAGTGCCATCCCACCTCCTCTCCCTTACTCCCCCAGAGTTTGTGCACTTCAGGTGAGGAGATGCAGCTGCTGCCTGGTGTCCCCATCCACGTAACGGTGCTCAGTGGAGCAGTGCTTAAGACACTGGCAAAAGACTGAGTTTATTCTGCTTGGAACTCGGTAAGTTTGCTTGTTTGCTGCCACTTCAGTTGTCACCTGCTGTCCTTAAAACCTTGTGGCTTCAAAACTCAATCTGTACCTTTTAGTGTGTGTCTGGGCCGAAGTGCTGTAGTGTTTCTTTCGGTTGTTCACTGTCACACCATGCAAGCAGCCAGGCATGAACTCCCGACTGTCTCCTTTTCCACACAGCAGTGAGGTTTTGGTGTCTGGAAACACAATGACAATGGAATTGCTGAGTTCCTTCCAGAGAGTATCTCAAATCATCCCTTTTCATCTGCTTGCTCTGCTTCTGGCTCAAACAAGCTTTGGTCGAGTGTCAGGCATCTCACAGTGAAACCAGATTAACTCAATTATGAGATCAGTCATTCCCGATAGTGGTGGCATTATGGGATGCTCCTTGAGTCAAGCGAGGCCTGATTCTTCCATCAGTCTGTAGAACAGTCCCTTCTGAGCCACTAACTGCTCCAGCGTGTCGAACTCAGCAACCCGACCCTTCTCCAAGACTAAAATCCTGCAAATGTGGAAGCAAAGTGTAAGCCCTGAGGCTGCAGCAGCAGCTCTGACAGCCTGACTGATTTCTAAAAGGAAGATCAGTACTTACTTGCTGCTTTTCAGCAGCTTTTCAGCTGGGAAACAGCTGTGGGATAGGTTTCTGAAGAGTGACTATTCAGGCCCTGGCTTTGTAGGAGGGGAGGTTTTCGGCAGCTGAGACTGCAGTAAGGTTTGTCTTGGACTGGAGCTTACTCCAGTTTGTGCATGATGAAGCAGAGAGCTGTAGCCATGGTTCTGCTGTCAGGGTTGGGGGAAAGGGGAATGATAAAGCTTGAGAAGCATCCTGTGGGAGTGAATGATCTTCCATTGTGCTATTGGTCTCAGCTCTGACAGTCTCTAGAGCCAAGCTTTGAGAGTTAGACGGGAGGACAGAAGTGAACTTGCTGTTGACTGATCTGTGTCTGGCTGACACAGGCTGCCTGTCCCTGCCCTCCTCAGGAAGGTGGCTGGAACCTACCTGTCACAGTCCATGATGGTGTTCATCCGGTGAGCTATGGTTAGCACTGTGCTGTCTTTGAACTGAGTTCTCAGGGTGGACTGAATCTGGAGGTCGGTTTCTAGATCTACTGCTGCTGTGGCCTCATCAAGAATGAGGATTTTGGCTTTCTGAAGAAGTGCTCTGGCCAGGCAAACCAGCTGCTTCTGGCCTGTGCTGCAAGAAGAGGGATGGTAAATTGAGAGCAGCAGTCACTGACCCAGAACACAGGTGATGAAAATGGGAATGGAAACCTGATTGTTCCCTTTCCCTGACAGGGTGATTGAGGCTGGTGGCATTGCAGGTGACAGCACAAAACCACCTGAGGAAATGGAGTGCATGACTCTGGCACCCATGAGATCTGCACTTGGAGCAGGGTTCCAGAGGTTTAAGTACTGCAGGAACACAAGCTGCCACAATGAGTCGGCCTCAAAGGACTTCCACCTGGTGTCCTATGTTTGATTGCATGCTGTTAAATAGGAGAATGAAGCAGCAAGTTGCTGCCTGGGCCTCATTTTTTGTTTACACCTTCACCTATTTGTTTGAAGTGAATTAAGCTGCCTGTCCCACTAGCTGCTCTCCTGGCCCACATGCTAGCAGTGCCCTGCCACAGCCTCCTGTGGGTAAGGTACCTGAGATTTCCTCCTTGGTCAGTGCACTTGTGTTCCAGCTGATCTGGCAAAGCTGCAACAAAGGTCTTGAGCTGAGTCTGTTCCAGAACTGTCCAGATGTCTGCGTCTGTGTACTGGTTTAATGGGTCAAGATTCATTCTTAGAGAGCCCGAGAACAAAACTGGATCCTGAGCAGAGAGACAGTACAAACAACTCCTGAAATCAGCTCCTGAGATGAGCTCTCCAGTTTTCCCTGCTGGCCACAGGTCTGGGCTGCTGTTCTATTGAATGGGAGACTGGCATGGAATAGAGGTGGTTCCCAAACTTGGAATGGCTGAGCTCCCTCTGGTCACAGAACCTTTATGAGCTCTTTCTAGGTGTGAAGATTTCAAACGCTGCTGAAGGACTTTAGAAATTGATTTCCTACCTGGGGAATGACAGTTATCTTGGTTCTGAGCTCGTGGAGACCTAGCTGAGCAATGTCCAGTCCATCAATGAGGATTGCTCCTTCTGCAGCTTCCACTAACCGCAGCAGCCCCACAGCAAGAGTAGATTTTCCAGCTCCTGTTCTTCCAGTTATGCCAATCTGTGAAGCACAATGGAAAGCTTTTGTTTCCATGTTGATTGTTTCCCGTGGCTGGGGAGGTTTGTCCTCCTGCCCTTCTGAAGAGAGACAGCTTTGCAGGGATTAGATCTTCAAGGCTGTTCAAGATCCACGGAGTCCAGGAATACACTATTAAAGGGAATCACTGCCAGCTTGTCCTGCTTTTGTATGGGCAGGAATGTGGAAAGCCTTTGATGGGAAAAATTAACTGCAAGACTTAGCAGCTAGAACAGGGCCTCTGTGTGACCTTGGACTTAGAAAGTGAAATTCCTTTGCTGTAGCTCTGCTGACTTCGTGGCATGAAATGTCAGGCAGGTGAATGGCTAATGTGTGCAGAGTGTGGCAGGTGGGTTTGTGCTTCCCTGAGCTTTGACACCACACCTGGGTGATGGCTGCAGAGCCCTGCTCACAGGCTGCAGCTCTTAGTGGCTGCTCTCACCTTCTCCTGCCCATTGATGGTGAGATTGAGATGCTTCAGTGCCAGCTCCAGCTGTGGCCTGTATCGCAGGCTGTAGTTCCTGAACTCAATTCTTCCCTCAGTGAGCCAACCTTGACTTTCAAGTTCACCATTCAGGGTCCAGGGTGCCTGAACAGATGAAAGCAAACAGCAGGGTGTAAAGCTGATGTCTGTTCTCAAATCAAGTGGTCATACTGGTCAAGAAGCTTATGAAGACATCTGTGCCAAATCCCCCCAACCTGTTTACTGTTTCTACAAGACAGAAAGGCCTCAGACTTTTCTATTGCCAATGCTGACTTGTTCACTTGATGCAAAGACACCAATCACCTGAACTGGAAATGTCAGAGTTCTGCCATTAGCAGTAGTTCAACAAAGAAAGATTTATGTGTCCCTACAAAAAGGACAGTAAAAGTCTCCTACTGTAGGCTCGTGGGACAGAAATCATTGTAGTGATTACAGAACAGAAAGGACTGCACTGGAGACTTTTAAGGGCTGAAAGGCCGTTTAGCAGCCATCAGCTATCAGAGTCACATCTGAACTGGTGTAATAAATCATACTCCAAATATGGGCAGAAAACAGAGCTCATTCCACAAGAGTTACCAAGTGAAGCTATTTTAACAGCAATTTAAGGCTTAACTTGCTTGAGGAAATAATGATGGTCAGAGGTTATAAAACAAGTCTGGGCAGCTGGAGAAAACCCCAAGTGCTGCAGTTCTTTAAAGGAAACAGAACTGGCCTTTCAGAAGGGGGAAACTAGGGGAGTTGTCCAGATGGACTAGAAGAGTTACTCATTTCATTTGCAGAGATGTTTGCCTCTGGTCCTAAGGTCAGTAGCTGATGATCTACTACCTCCTTAGGAGTCCTGGAGTATTCCCTGACTCTCTCCACAGACACGATGTTGTTCTCCAGTTCCGTCCAGGCTCGCACCATCCAGTTCAGAACACCAGTTATCTAGCAGGAGGAGACAAGCCTTAGGGCAGATAAAAGTATGACCTGGACCTGCAGGGCATGCAGTACTTTGTCTTTATATATAAAGATCTCTTCATCCAATTAACTTCAGAAACTGTCCCTGAAAAGGCTAAACATTAAGGATGGATCCTTGTGAAAGGCTGTAGAGCCGTGTTTACAAAGAGCCTGCCCAGCTGCTTCTCAGCAGGTCTGCAGAGAGTTAAAAGCTGCTGACTTGGATGCTAGAAGATAAGGGAGCTGTTTCTTGGGCCATCATGCACTAGACTGGAAGCAGATAAGGCAGGTGCTGAAGTCCCTGCTTCAGTTGCTCAGAGCATGCTGTGGTTTGATGCAGATGCAGCAGGGAAACGATGGCTGCTGCATGTGTTTGAGACACAGTCTCTGTGGGGTCGTGCTCCACGTGCTTTGGGTGTCAGTAACAACAGCAGGGTTTGGTAGGAGAAGGCATCTAGAGAGCCACAGTAGTTAATGATTTCTTAGAAATCCCAAGGCAAGTGCCCTTTGATGACAGGCAGCCACGGTGCTGCTGCAGCGTGGAGTTACCTGGAGAGCACAGGAGATGGAGAAGCCAGCAGCACCTGGGCTGAGATGTGTTCTGCCTGCTGCTGCAAACACTGCTGCAAACAGCACAATGCCATTGCCTAGAAACTCCAGGTTTGTAGCAAGCCACCTGCAAGAGGAGGAGAGGGTGGTGCTGGGTGCCCTGTTCCTTACTCCCAGCAGAACCTATGATAACTGCAAAATGCTTGTGGAGCTGCTGGGGTACAAGATGCTCAGCAAAGCTCTCATTGCACGCTGATGGCTCTTCTCCAGCCACATGGGAGCCCATGAAGCTCGAACTGATTGCATTATGGTCTGTGTTAGGATTTTCTTCAATGCCTGCCAACGCTCAGTTTCTTGGATGAGCCAGTCTACCACTTCTCACTGTGGCACTCCTCATTTCGCGCCTGGTGGCTCTTGGCTCTGTTGTCGGCATGTATCTCGAGCACTCTGGCATGTGATGAAGGGCCTCACCAGCTGTGCACTGCAGCTTGCTGCCTTTGGGACACCAAGTGATAACTCCAGCAGTGTGTCAACCTGTGTGTGCGTAGCCACACCACACAGCTGGGAGCATATTGGTTGTGAGAGGGGTGTGCTGCCAGGGAGGGGTGCAGTGCAAGAGCTAATGAAAGGGGCTCAGTGCCCTACCCCGAAAACACTCTGCACCACTGTCTCATCTTCCATGTTACTCCACCCGAGCCCTAGGAGTGGCTATTTCCATTTGCCAAGACTTGAGATGAACCTATCAGGCTTTTTGACACTGCAGGCTGGTACCTGTCAGCGGCTGCTCCCGGGAAGCTTGCTCGCTGGTGCTCATCCACCAGGAAGTTGTTCTTGCACAGAAACCTCTGCTGCTGTTTGTAAGCGCGGATCACGCTGCTCCCCTGGAACGTCTCCCAGAGGTGGGAGTAGATGGGTGACCTGCTGGCAGCCTCTATGCGTCTCAGCTGGCAGGAGGTGACAACATAGAAGTGCTGGTACAAAAGCAGGAGGGAAGGGGTTAGGTTTATGCCTCGATGGTGGTGCTCCACAGAGGGTTTGGGAAGGCCTCAAGAAGTGCAATCATACAAACAGTCCCAGAGTTCCAAACCTAATGTGCAGGTGGGAGATGCCTTCCAAGGGGGAGGTAGAGTCTCTGTGTCCTTTTCAGTCTTCATTAAGCATAACCTTGTGGTTAATGCAAAGAACCAAGATACCCTGAACTGGCAGCCTCTAAACTCACTGTCCCTGCAGAGCAGCCCTTTGTTTGATGGAGAACAGAGGAGTGCTCTCACCCTTACTTGCCCTTCCCTCATGTTCAGCCTTTGCTGGCAAAGCATGGAGGTTTCAGAGCCCCATGGACAGCTCATGTTGACAAAGAAAGGAAAAATGCTTTTGGTCTCATGATTGCATTTACCCTGACGGAGACAAGGGACACAGCTCTAGGTAGGGTTTGACATCAGAAAAGCACAACCCTCTGTGAGGTCTCTGGGCTGCTTTGGAAGGGTGAGGTGATTGTGGGAAGAGCCACTGACATTTGTGCAACTCGTTTTGGCACATCTCTGCACCTAGGAAATGGATGGAGGCTTTCTGCAGGACAAAGCTACGCCGCTTTGGCCTCTGCCACATCTTGATACCAGCTCCTACCTGGAATGCAGCATAAAGAACAGTCAAGGGCACTATAGCCACTGCTGCCCATGGTGTAGCCACTAGAATGGCAAGGTAAATCTCCAGCAAGCTGAAGGAGAAGCTCAGCAAGGACTTGAGCTTGTCAGGGATGACAGAGTCGATGGCATCCATCTCCTTGGAGAAGCGGTTCAGCAAGTTGCCAACAGGTGTTTGCTCAAAGAAGGCCATCGGGGATCTAGCAACGTTCCCCAGCAGCTGCACGAACAGCTTGCGTGATGCCAAGACCCCACCCAGCAGGACTGCAGCTGTGGAGACAAATCTGCCAAGGGCTGCGACACAAAACAACAGCAATAGTTACAAGGACTCCACAGACTCCCCTGGGGTGCATGTGAATGTGCACTGGTGACAGGAGAGGAGTTCCTCTTTCCCAGCAATCCAGCCAAGCTGAAGCGCAGCAAAGGGAGATGCCCTCTCTGCAGGGGCGTGCAGAGGGGCAGGAGACCCTCTAAGCAAGACTGAGGGCTACTGCCCCAGCACCTAAACGTGCAGGCTGAGTGCTTCATTCTTCACAACACGAGCTTGGCTGGGACTGCTTTCAATTACTCCAGGGCTGTGCTTCCCTGCCTGCAGCTTCACTGTAAGCATTGAAGGGCTCCCAACCCTTCCCACACATTGAAAACTTTCTCAATCTTTTGTCCAGATAATGTTTTTTCTGTCCTAAAACAAGTCTGGGGATTTTAAACTTTTTTCCCTTTTTAAAAAGACCAACTCATAGAACCAACCCCATTTATAAAGAGGATTTAAAGAAATGGAGAATTCCTCAAGTTCCTCTTTTTCTCTCTTTTTACACTTAAAAGACCGAATCCAAGATTTAATTCAGCCTGAAGAAGAGTTACCATTGCTCTCTGATGTGATTGACTTACATTGGAGGAATGGAAAGGGATAATAGTAAGAAAAATATGCAGAAGATACTGGATGTAAGGGGGCAGGTTAGAACAAGAATGCTGTAGTTCTTCTACTGCTGAAACCTTTTTAGAGGCTCAGGTGGTGTCGTTCCATCAGCGAGTATAAAGGAAGACACTGTTCATCGTGGTCTGCTGAAAGACACAGGAGACCACCTCCAGCACACCATGAAGTAGAGTTTCAGGCAGGAACACTGGGAATACTGTTCAGATGCCTTAGAAACCCTCTCTGTGCATCGCAGTCTGCAGTTTTAGGTCCATGCCAAACCTTTAGGGCTGGTGCCAGAAGACCAGGAAGCTAAGAGCCCATGGGTATGCACTTTATACTGTGCTATGGGAAAGGAAGGTGGAAACAGAGAAGTAGGTGAGGAAGTTAAACAAACCTTGGATGCCTCCCAGCGCCCCAAAGACTCCCACTCTCAGCACCGTGTGCTGCCATGTCCTGTTGTCAGCAAGGTCACCTGCCCACGCGCTGAGCCAGTACCCACGGCAGAAGGACACAGCCTGCTGGGCTGTGAACAGCAGCAGGATGCATGCACACAGAGCCAGACCTGCTGCCTTCAGGTAGGCTGCGAAAACTGAAGCGCTCGCCTGCGGTGACACAAGTGGGGGAGAAGCAGGAGAGGTTGGGAGGGTCAAGCTTGCTTGCAAGGAAAAGCAGCTGCAAAGCAAGGAATGAGTATTGTGGCCTGTCAGCTTGGTTCAGTGTCACAAGCCATAACAACCAGGTTCGTTCTTGAGGCTTCCTTGTGCTGGGCAGTGACCTTCAGGTGCTCCTGAAGGATGCATTCACTGACTGCCTGGATGGGTATCTGCTGGGCAGGAGAGGAGGTCCTCCTCTGGCTAATACTGTGCATCCCCCAGGGAAGAGCTGCCTCCTCTGGGGCCTTTGACTTCTTACTCATCTCTTCGCAGCACCAGTGTCTAGCCTCAGCTGATTGCTTCCTTCCCTTTTACTGCTGCTACCACGTTGCCTGAATAGCACACACCATCCATTGCTGACAGCTCCCAGCTGGAAGCCTGCGTCTGTTTCTTCCCTTTGCGTGGTGCCCTCCTTGCCTCAGCCTCTTGAGGTGCTTCCCTTGAGCAAAATGAGAACAGCAATGTGCCTCTCTGTTCCTTTCCACCAGCCTCGAGGCTTTGTGAACAGACTCAAGGTTACACATCCCTTGCAACCTGTTGTCTTCTGTCCCTTACCACCAACATGCCGATTGCCAACGTGCACTTCCTCCCTTTGGGTCAGCTCTTAAATCAGGATCCCTCCCCTCAAGTGGCCATAATTCCAGTGGCTCCCCCTTTCCATAATGTACATGCATTATTGCTGTTTGGAACCAGTGCTTGAAGTGGAGCATCCAGGGAGATGCAGTTTGCATACCTAAAATAATGCTGAAATGACTCTGTCTCAATTACAGGGCAAACTTGTACAGCTCAGCCAAGCTCTCTGCAGCTGCACTGCCTGCCAGGAGTGGGTCAGTAACAATCCCTCACTGTGTCCTTGCTGTCACAGGGAGGTGCTGTGCTTACCCTGCCATGCTGAGGTTTCTCTCCTTCGGTTAATCTTCCTTCAGTGGCTGCAGCAGTGGTACAGTCTTCACTGCCAGGAGTGGTCTCCCTTCCCATAGCAGAAGACTTGACTGAATTGTCACTCCACGAGGAAAACAAAAATCCTTTTCAGTTTAGCCACGGCAGTATTTCAAAGCTATATCTCCTTGCCCACCCGCTGCTACATTCATGCCTGTTTTGAAGGGTACAGCTTTTCGGGGCCTCCAGAATGACCCCAACTCTTGCCCATATTTGTCACAGGGACTGGGCTCTGTGGAGCTGTTGGCAAAGAAAGGCTTTAAGCATTTACTAGCTGTGTCTGGTTTGAAATATGTCAGGCTTGCAGCCTCTCTGGGTAGTGAACAGCAAGCAAAGGCATTGATAGGCTTTGGACATGAGCTCTGGAAGAAGTTCTGGCCCCTTGTAGGACATGGAGAAAATGTTGTAACCTCCACATCTAAGAGCACCTTCTTACCTAACCTTTACTTTTGATTGTTTATTAATTGTTTTGCTTCTTATTAATTTACAGATCAGTTCCAAACCAGTTTCATACTTGGGAAGAGTTTGCAGGTTGGCTAGTATGGGCTTTTTGCAGCATATTCTTCAGCATCTGAGACAGCTTTCAGCTTACCTAGAGAGCTTGTCCTGTGATGGACCATTTCTACAGGTGATGGTGTCTTTGGTGTCTCCTATAGCTGTGAAAGAAATGCATTGTTTTCCCTAAATGCTTTAACATCCCTCCTTATCCTGGACTGCCTTTGAGAGGCTGGTGATGCAGAAGGGAGATTCATTACAAAGAGTTGTTTGTAAGGGGAGAAACAGCCAGGTGAGAGTTGACAGAGAGAGCACCTATAGGGGGTAACTCAGTTTCCTGGTGATCATTGTCTACTCAGGTGGAATTGCTTACTCAAGAGCCAGTTTGAAGGGGATCAGTCAGCTCATGTGATAGGCATATCTTTCCCCAAAGTGATTTGGTCTCAGCTTTAAATGGCCACAAAAACACACATGTAAGACTGTCTTTGCCAGTTTTGTGCTTGTTTTACCTCTTCCCAATTGTTTTCAGAAGCAGTCTCCCCTCCCAGTTCTTTAATGTTAAGTATAGTACTAAGGAAACGGTTGCCAGAGCTAGGAAGGATGCTCACTACAGTTTGGTACCTGGAGCAGCAGTGCCTGCCTCCTCCTCTGCAGAGACGTGGGAGCGAAGGAATTCTGCAAAGGGCCCATTTCTTTGTAGGAGTTCTTGGTAGGAGCCAACTTCTGAGATGGTTCCATCCACCAGAAACACAATGCTGTCCACTTGAGGCAGAATGTTGACTCTGTGAGTCACCAGCACACGAGTCTGCATGAATAGAGGAGCGATTGCAATGGTCCACTGGAGCAGGCAGCTGAAGGCAGACAGCTGCTCAGGCTGAGTCAGGACGTACTTCAGCTACCTATTCCTGTCACTTCTGACATCTCTAAGTTCATCATTGCAGCTTTGTGCCTGTTTTGATGCAGGAGTCAGGAGTGGGGAGGAGGGGTGTGGGGGGGGCTCTAAGGCAGAAGGATGTTAAGTGGAGGGTGTGCCACATTTATTGTCACCGAGGCCAATATTTCAGAATCAGATTTGTGCCTGAAAATTTCATCAGCCTAAGTGCAGCTCCTTTTCTGAGCACATCTGTGCAGATAAGGACATGCAGGAAAGGCCCTAGGAAAAGCTTCTCTTCCCTTAGGTATCAAATTGTCACCTCCTAGATTGCTACCGTGTGCCAAAGCCCTCTGCTGTCTGATACATCATTTCTTGGCCAGTCCTTCTGTTGCAATACAGGAGTTACATTCTGGCATTTGCTCCCACTCCACTGGAAGAGAAAGGTACTCAGACCTGGCTGTTTCTGGCTCCTTTCTGAGGAGAACAATCACCTCTTGCTCTTCCACAGCCTGAGACTGAATCACCTGCTCCTAGGCAACTTACTCTGTGAAACCACAGAGCCACCCTAGCATCCCTCTGGTTTATTCTCCAGCTTGCCTGACAGCAGAGAAGTAGCAAGGCTTAGCAAAGTGCAACTGATGCAAAAAGGAATGGAAGTGTTTAAGATGACTTTAAGTGAAGAATTTTTGGGTGATGAGAACTGTAAAGGTGCCACTGAACTGTTCAAAAGTGATGAGATCAGACATGATGAGACACAAGCTGGAAGAGACCAGACAGCTCTCTCTAGCTGCACTAGATCTCAAAAAGAGAGAGGGGGATGTTGATGGAAGAGCAAAGAACAATAAACTTGCTGTAAAATTAAGTCTTTTAGGAGAAACTAACTGCTCACTTTTCCTCCTCCTCAGTGGAATTTACTGTAGGGCTTCCCTGTGCTGTGTGAACTGCAGGGGTTACCCATTCCACTTCCAGTTATGCTAAAGGTAGCACCTGCTGCCACTAGCAAAAAAGAATTTGGAAGCCTTTGCTGAGGTGGGGAAGCCACTTTCCTGGAAGGGTTTCTGAGGTCCTGCTAACTAGGTACCTTTGCAGTCGTGAGCAGTGCATGTTCAGAACACACCTTGTCTTTCAGTAAGCTGTTGGGTCCAAGAACGTGTTCAAAGATGTGCTGTCCAACATGGGCATCGACAGCTGAGAGGGGGTCATCGAGTAGGTAAATGGAAGCCTTCTGGTACACAGCACGAGCGAGGCTGACCCTTTGCTTCTGCCCTCCAGATATATTTATCCCCTGTAAAAATGTACTGACACTTACGGAGCTGCAGCTACTCGTGAAGCATTGGCTCGCTTTTACACTGAGATTTGATGACTTCCTTATTTTGGTATCAGTGCACTTCTCCCCTCCCTCCTTTCCCTCCCTCCTTTCCCTCCCTCCTTTCCCTCCC
>VWYK01048502.1:165601-222151 GCA_013399775.1 Semnornis frantzii
CCCGTCCCTCCCTCCTTTCCCTCCTGTCCTTCTCAGTAAGACTCTGGAGAGCCAGATTCTCTTGAGCACCTCCAACTCTCCTGCAAAAGAAGACCTAAGACTCACCTGGATTTATATATTTATTTATGATTTTATTTAAGTATCTCTCATATTTCTGGTTAGATTAACTGTGAGGTTTGCTACCAAACCAAGTTAAATCATGGCCTGACTTCTCAGAAGTTACTGAGCACCTGCCTCCTGCATGTTTAGTCCTTTTGTAGGTGTTCTAAGTGGACACTCCCAAGTAGTAGTGACTCAAGGAAAACTTAGCCAAAATATAAACCTAAGCCAGTACCTTCTCTCCTATTTCACTCTTTTGCCCTGCAGGGAAGCTCTCCAAATCAGGCCGCAGTGCACAAGCATCTAGCACTCTATTGAACCAGGTTTCATCCATCTCCTTCCCAAAAAGAATATTATCTTCCACTGAAGCATTTTGTATCCAGGCTTGCTGGGGGACATAAGCTGTGGTGTCCTACAAAAACAAGAGTGGAGGAACAACAGCACTCTTTTTTGTAAGCTCAGCTTGCCACTGTGGGAAGGCATCTTTGAAGAAAAACCTCCAGTTAGAGCCAGAGGGATCTGGAATGATCATCACCTTCAACTGGGCTCTAGAGGGCAAAGATAAGTCTGCACTCAACAATCACTAGCTTACACAGGAAGAACCAGAGGTGCCAGTACATGGACAGGATTTACCAGGCTGCCACCTCAGCTCACTGAGTGAGTGAGAAATGGAATGGAATCTTTGAAGTCCTGTTCTGATTCTCAAGGGCCAGGCTCATGCAGGAGGCCTTAAGCACCTTCAGATAATTAAATCCAGGCTGCCAGATACAGCTTTTATTAAGATTCAGCAATTAATGGATGTTCATCAAGTACCTGATGCCTTGGTTAGTGACTTACTGCTCCTGAAGACAGCCAAATTAGAAGCAAATGCTGAGGGGAAAATTCACCTGGATGGTGACGCAGCCATCTCTCTTCTCCAGCTCACCAAGCAATGCTGCCAGCAAAGAGGACTTCCCAGCACCCACCTGGCCAACTACAGCAAGCAAGGAGCCTTTGGGCACAGTAAGATCTATCCTACAGACAAAAGATTAATCTCCTTTCACCCTTTAGATGTACTTTCTGAAGAGAAAACAATTGGAGTTATTTCTGATGCCTTGTAGCAGTGCACCAGCTGAACCCTCACCATCCCGTGCTCGAGAGCTCCGTGACACTGGGTTACCCTTCCCCTCACACTGACTTTTTGTGGCAGAGCAGGGTTCATCCCTTCACAGATGCCTCCAACCAGGAAGTGTTCATCCACATTTCTCCCTGAGTTTGAAACCCAGATCCAAGACCCACATCCCCACTCTGGAGACAGCCCAAAGCACTGGAGATAAAACAACCCTGAAGATGAGAATTTTTCAGCACTGTTTCTTCTCTAAAGCTGAAGTAATCCTGCAGTTGCCAAAGGTGACATTTGCACACCACCAATGCTGCTTCCCCAGGGCCCACGCATTCCTGCTTGCAGAAGCACAGTGTGTAAAGCAAGCAGTCTTGGTGTACTCTAAGGCACGGCCAACTGATGTGCTCCCAAGCATAAAAGCAAGACTTTAGCATTTTCTGAATTTAACATTAAATATGAAGCAAACTCAGATACTCTGCCCTGGTTTCACCCAGACCCTGAGGAATTGGCTCATACAGCATTCACCCTGACCTACAGAACTGAGATGACAAAGGGTAAGTCAGTCTGTACCTTCTAAGACAAGGAGGAGTCTCTTTGCTCCAGCAAAAAGTCCCATTTCTTACAGTGATACTTGCCTGTCCTAACATAGGAGGAGAAAGAGAACAGTTGTGAGTTCAGGGGTGGGTACAGAAACATCCCTGTGGCTGCTTTGGTGCACACTGGCATTGGGGAAAGGGATTAAAAAGGAGATAATTAGCCACGAGGTTAGATTGCATTGCTGAAAATCAACAGCCTGAGAGAGAGAAGGTGACAGGGAAGGGTAAAACGTTCTCCTGGGTCAGCGAAGGCAGGCTAGGGGTGGAAGCTGAGCAATGGCTTCCAAGACAAGAAGGCTAACACAAAAGCTCACCGCAGCCAGAAGTGCTTCGACAGGAGCTTGCAGGGTCCAGTTCCTCCAGACACAGGAAAGCTGCTAAGCGCCGTAAAGAGACTTTGGCCTGAAGTGAAGCACACAAAACCAAGATTTAGAGTAGGAAGGGCACTAAAAAACAGAACTGGGAGCATCTCTGAGGTGTAAAGGTGCTTCTGATTTGCTCCCAAAGACTCCAGAGGTGTCCCTGGTAACTATTTTGTCCATCTATGGAGACTTGCTGAAAAACAATACTAAGTAACTTTAGCTGCAAGTCCTGGCACTTCAGTTTTGCAAGAGCAATCAAATAGTCAGCTCTGAAGTGCAATGCCCTAAGGAAGTTTTACCTTTGTTCATGGGGACACGTAAAAAAACCCACTTAAGGGCACAGCAAAGGGCCCAGGGCCTGCAGTTCACCTGGACAGCAGCGTTTATGGAGAAGGGCAGGAAGGAGTGGGCGGTGTTGAGAATGTTGATCAGTGCCACAGACACAAAGGCCTTCTGAGCATCCAGCACGTGTGTGTCATCCACCAGCGAGTAGACAGCAAACATGGCAAAGGCAATCTGAAAGGAGCAAAGGAGCAGCAAGCCATTTGCTTCACATAGGGAAGGGAATGGGTCACAGCTGACAGGCCCTTCCTCAAGTTTCTGGAACCTACTCAGTTACACCAGGCTATCCCCCATACATGTGGGACCCATCCTGCGAACACCATGGGCAATATTCTTGCATGTTGGGGGCAAGACCAAGTCTAATCATTTGACATTTGCTCTGCCTTAAGGAAGGTCTGTTGCTGCAAGGTGAAAGCACAGCCATTTTCCACTGAGAATAGCCCTAGTGAGCCGCAACAGTAAGTGCACAAGTGGCTTGTGCAGCTGCTGGCTGTGCCATGGACTGCCTGCCTTAGAGGCCTCTGGCTGGTTCTTGCAAGGCAGGCTCAGTGTGCCCGGAGCACACTGCCAGGCCAGCAGACTGCTCTGTGGGATGGTCAGGGCAGCATAAAGGTCTCTCTGGTTTAGTCCACTGGGGCTCAGCAAGTCCTGTGACACCACCAGCTCCTGTGGCAGGTATCTTAGCTGTCCCATGGGAACAATGTGTCCAGACAGGAACAGGAAGAGAAATGGAAGGACTAAGACATGCTCTGTGTAAAAGCCACTCACCAGGAAGGTCGATGAGTGGAATGAAGCTAGAGATGCTGCAAAGAGAATCTGAGATCCTCTCAGGGCCTGGAGCTCTTGCCCCCGCAGGCTGAGCACTTTCTCCATGAAGGTTTTCTCCCAGCCATGCAGTTTGATCACTTTCATGTCACTGAGAATGGCGTTGGTGATCTTGGCACGCTCATCTTTATACTTCATCTGGGTCTCCTGTCACAGGGGTTTGAGTTGTGTCAGCCAATAGGTTGTGTGTCTAACAGGGCACTTATTTGGGAAAACCCTACCCCTGTCTATGAAGCCTGAAGAAATTTCCCTGCAGTTAAGCTGTGTATACTGTTTGGCTTTCATTCTCCCAGGCTGGGAAGTATTTTGGTTTTCATCTTCAGAGCTTTATTTTTACTGTCAATATGTAAAAAACACAGGAAAGGTGGAAGATTGAATGTGGAAAAGCTTACTCAAGGTTCAAGCAACCTGACAGCTCTCTAATGCTGCGTTCCTTCAGACAGCCACGGTAAGCACAGGTAATAAATACTAAGCCACCACTTCACATCAAATGTCAGTGCTATGCTGCTTTTTCCTTCTCCTACTGCCTACCATCATCACCAGGAGCCTTGGGCTCCATGGGATCCTCTCCCGAAAGAGCACAGCAGCCTTCACCTTAGACTTAAAAGTAGGATCCTAGCATAAATCAAGTCAGGAAACCACTTCACGTTTATGAAGCAAAATGTACCTGAAACTGACTTCTCTTCTTGGTGATCACGAAATTCAGAGGCAAAAGGAAAAGGAAGACAGCAACGGAGGTCAAGGCAGACGGCCCAAGGAGCTGCCGGGAGGGAAAAGGGACGAGGAAGAGGTGGGCATGGCTGAAAGGACTGCTCCCCACTCCCCCATCTCACCTGCCCTGCTCCTCCAACCCAGGCTAACCTCCCTCATGGCCAAAACCTTCATCTTGCCTCTGCCCTTCCCGGGAACTGCTCTCGGAGACCTGCGCTTTGTTAAACCTCCGGGGGAGGGTAGCTCCTGCCGTCCTTCCCTGCTGAACTTAGTCGCTTCTCTCTTAGGAACCAGGTTAGTGCTGAAGGCCACCCAGAGCCTGTTGACACTTGGGCTGAGCCTGCTCTTGGCTAAGGAGGACATCTCCTGGCTGGCTGCAGTCAGTGACCCAAGCCAGGCCCAACCCCCACCAAGCTCAGCTTGCCCGAAGGTGCGTGGGCTAGGGAGAGCCAAGGGTGCTGAGCCAGGTGGCCCTGGACACAGCGTTCCCAGCGCCTGTGTGCCGAGAGCCTGCTGCTCAGGGCTGTGGGACAGCTCTGCATGCTGCCTGCCCTGGCTCACAGATGCAAGCATTCTGTATACCAGTGGTCTGTGAGCACCTGCAAACAAAACATTACTTGTGCTCCAGCCACCTTCGGCTGGTAACACCACTGGAAAAGGAGCGATGATTCCTCAGCTCTAGTTATCCAAGGCTTAACGTCCTGCCAGCCAGGAGGAACTGTCCTGGTTAGCAAAGGAACATCTCAAAGGCCTCTGGAAATCTCCTGGCAATCAAGTGTCTCTATAGTGTTGGCACTTCCATTTAGTGAGCTGCCAAAAGCAGGGACTAAGAAGTGGGGCTTTATCCTGCTGGGGAAAACGCCATTCATTGAATTAAGGGGTGGGTGATGGGGAAATAAAGGATCTTTTGTCATTCTTTATTTCTGATTCAGGTTTTGCAATTAATTTTTCCTTTCATACCTAGAACAGAGTGGGTGTCATGAGCACTGTCATCGTATTTTACCTGCCACAAGAAGATAAAGCAGATGATAATCCTGATAGGAGCAAGCCAGGTTCCATTAAAATAGACAATCAGATCCATTAGCTTTTGGACATCAACAGACACCAGGTTGACAATCTCCCCTACTGCTGCTGCTTTTCTTGATGCATTTGACAGAACTAGGATCTAGGTATGGCAGGGAAGAAAGGAAAGGTGCCATCAAGCAGCAGCTTTGGTCCAAGTATCATGCAACTTCTATTTCCTTATAAAGAAAGGAAAGGAGGTGAAAAATTATCCAATTCTTGGTACTGACAACATGATGCTGCCTGGGATATTGGACTTCACTGTAAGGTGAAGAACCTACTCCTCTCCCCAAGCATAATCCACAGCATAAGAGAGTTTATGTTGCCTTTTCTTCTCCCCTTTGCTTGGCTTTTCCTTCAGAGGTTATCATCTTCCAGAGCTGAGTACGGCACATAGCCACATTCTAACAACATCCCTCCTGACAGCATTGAGAGCCATGTGCCAACAACGCTGGAACTACTCCTGTAGGGCTGGAAAAAAAGGGAGCTGAAAAGGAAGATGGAGACTCACCTTGCTGTAGACAAGCCCTGTCACTGCAGTTTTCAGTCTCAAGCCCAGAACAAGGCACTTGTACATGTAACGTTGTTCGAACAGGGTCTGGAGACAAGCCAGGAGGAACAGAGCGAAGGCACAGAAGTAGCCATGCCAGCTGGGTGCTTCTGGATCCTCAAAGAACTGCAGGAAAAGGCTGTGAGGCAGGAGGAGAATGTTTAGGACTCCATGTAGAAGTGCTGAGTATCAGGCAAAGCACGGGAACGCCAGGGGCTTATCTGTGCTCCCTCTGGCTCCTGTTCACCAGTACAACAGCAGGTGAGTTGGACAAACTCTGTCTTACAATGTCCTGACTGCAGACATTTAGCCACTCTTGGTTTTGAACCAATCTCTGATCTCAGAATCTCAGTGGTAGCTATTTCCAGAACTTCTAGTCATCAAGAAGCAATTCTGCCTTAGAAAGTACAGCTTAATACAGCATACTGTCAGGTGCTCTTTACCTGGGGCAGTGGAGCCTTTGGACTGCATCAAGTGGCTGTCAGCCTTTGCAAAGGATGTGCTGTGTAGCACCATCAAACAACACACTCTGCTCCAGGGACAAGGCCAAAAGGCTTAGTGCAGCCTGTCTTTTCCCCTGCTGGAGTACAGCAGTGGAGAAACTGTGCACAGCTTCAGACACTGGTTTGAAGTTTTTTCCTGCTGGGTTGAGTGTGGGCTTGGCATGAGTGATAGTCCAGCCCTTTTAGTAGCAATGGATTGCAGAAGGTGTTTGTGTGCCCACCTCTGTGGGTGCTGGCATGCACAGCAACCTTGTACGTGCGACAGCAAGATGTTCTAAACACACACATACCTCAGCAATCTGGGGGTAGAGAACAGGAAGACATCACAGATAAGTAAGCAAGCAGTGCTGAGAAGGAAATCGGTTCCAAACATGCTCCAAAATGCTCTCAGTAATGGCTTGCTCTGACTGTGCTCTGACTGCAGCAGAACCTCTGTCTCTTCAGTTTCTGCTATGCCAGTTTCACTCTTCTGGCCCTTTTTAAATGCAGCAGACTCCATTTTTCTGAAGAAAGAAACAATGAGGAAATTAACTGCAACTGGAGAAAGCTAGGGGATCTTGTGCTTGCAAAAAACCACTGAATACCTGACCCTGGGTCTCAGGCCATATCTAGCAGAACAGCTCATCACAAAATGATCCTTCTCACTGGAGACTTAAGTTCTGTGCTTCTTGCACAGCAGGGTCTTCTCCAGCAGCCTTCAACACTTCAAATGAAATTTTGCACAAAAGAACTCACTTGGCAGCATTCACCCACTGAAAAGAGCCCCCAGGTTCTCTCAGCAGAGCATTGCTTAGGCCATAGTATGTACACTGCCCTTTCCTTGTTCTTCAGTGTAGTTCAAACAAATTGGCCTTTTCAGCCACTCTCTTGCCCAGAGGAGAAGCACCCAGCAGAGCTTGTGTTCAGAGCCTGAGTACCTGCTGAAACATTCTCTGGCTGTGGGCATTAAAGCCTGTCCTGTGATGGCACACAAACTCCTTCCAGCCTATCTGTTTACAGAAGCTAGAGGCAAGGCAGAAAGTGCCCAGCTGAGTCTAAACCAAGTACTCACTGCTGGGTTCCATCACAACACTTCCTCCACTCTCTTTCAGCACAAGCCACAATCTCTTCAGAGGAGTCCTCTTTCCTCACTGGCCACAAGTCATCCATCTCCAAGGTCCCCTGGCAGCCTTTCCAGACAAGCCTGGAGAAGACACAGACTGCTGTAAGGCAAGCACAGAAGTGTTTGTTGTACATGTGACATTTTCCAAGCAGGTGGGCTTGAAGTTAGTGCACCACAGGGAGCATGTGGGGGCTGACTATTCAGGACTATCCTGACTAGAATGACTCTTCAGAAAGAGCAGTTGTGCTTCAGATTCCCATGCTGCCTTTGCCAACACAAAAAGGCCCTGCCAGGAAGCCCTAAATTCTAGTCTCTCCTGAGAGGTGGGTCTTGGGCAGTGGAGGACAAAGTTCAGTGTAACCTGCTCTGGGGCTCAGTGAAAGACAGATGAAGCTTTATCAGAGTGGACACTGGGCCCAAGGTATGCAATGATGTTACTCCTGAATGCTGAGCAGCAGGCTGGGCCAATGTCCTCATTTGCTCTTCTCCCCTTACCCAGTGTTTGTCATGGGAAGGTCTGGCAGGCAGACAGGGCTGTGGCTGGTGTACAGCCATCCCTTGGGATTGTTGAGTTCTACTGGGAGGCCAGAGGAAGGATATTTGGAAGGGGGGAAGAGAATTAGCTAGATTTGAACTGCTTTGAGAAAAGTAAGTGAATTGTTCATAATTTGAGCTTGTGAGAACAGCTCAAGTCTCTAGAGAAGGAATTTAAAGCCTTACTGCATAAGCTAACTTGAGGGCTAAGATATTTCCTGCCAGCTGCCATCTATGCTCTCTTATGATGAAGGAGGTTGGAGTTTTTTTCTGACATTCTAGTAAAAACATGTCTTTTTCTGTGTTTTCTTACCCAGACAACCACCAGTATGTAATTTTGGAAAGAAAAGAGCTGCTGGCTTCTGGACACTGATTCTGATGGGAGGAAAAAGATGGGTGTTATTTTTATGTAGAAAAGGGCATGTCCCAGATGAATATAGTCCCCTTCTTTCTTCCCAGGAAAAGCAATCAAAAAGTTACACCCTCCCCCATTCACTGACCCTGACAATGTCACTGCATTGTGGAGGATAGATGGGATCAGGAGACACTGAAGAATTTGGCTTTGAGTAATGCCTCAGATGGAGGAACAAAGACCATCATTCATGGGCAAAGACACTTGTGCTTTGAAGCACTGAGCTCTGCCACACCTCAGAGTGCTGCTGCACAGGAGAGTGTGAGGGAGCAGTATGAGCCCTGTCCACTGCTCTCAATGCAAACGAACACAAGTGTGGAAAGAAGAGCTATGGAGTTTTTCAAAACACACACAGGGACTGGGCACTGCCGTTCCAAATCCCAGTTCCCTTTTAAAGCCATTGGTCCTTACACGGTGTGCTGCATCTTGCACTTCCCAGGTACTCCAGCTCCTGTCCACCCCCACATCTTTGAAGTCCTGCTAGAGCAAAAAAGCAATGCATGATGAAAAGCTGTGTTATACTTACAGGACTGTTGACAGCTTTAGAGAAGAAGGGAGGCTGATCGACTAAGCAGAAAAGCACAAGTTCTCCCAGCACCAGGCTAGCATAAAGGTAAGTTGTAACATGGTGGAAACGGTCTTCCAGAAAACCCTACAAAACAGAAATGCTGCTGAGAGTGAGGTAAGAACCGCCACGTGAAATTAGTGGAGAAAGGTGGCCATAAGCTCTGGGCTTTGGTTCAAAGCATAAGGTGTATTTATTTAAACATTGTCATGAAACTGGAATGCAAGAAAATGCTAAATGGTGGACATATTTATTATTGATAATGATGACTTTACTGTAAGGCTTCATAGCAGTCAAGTCAGACATACAGTGCATCATTAGTCAGGGAACTCTGTGTGTGCTGAGGGATAGAGGCTCCTAGCTCCCCTATTGGGATGAGTTGTTGATGTAATAAAGAAGCTGACAGGTTTTATTATAAATGCTGTGTCTAAGGGGCTCCATGAAGGGCACTCTAATTAATTTTGTGAATGAGAAAAGCCAAAGAAAATGTTTGAATGTTTTTGGAATTTGAGTATTTGAGTGGCAAGAAGTGACAAGTGTTATTTCTACACGACACCTGGTGTTTGAGTATCACTCAACACAGCAGGAACAAGCAACTTCCCAAGTTTTGTCTAGCAGCCACGTATTTTTCCTGTTACTTAAGCACACGGGTAACATTTTTTTCTTTATTCCTTGCTGTGATGGAACGGTACAACTCTTTGCCTGAGGAGAATGGCCACTGACAGTCACTCTTAGATGTCTAAACCCAGCCAGCACTCCTCCACAACAAAGGTTCAGCACAAACTCCAAGTAAGAGGAGGTATAATCTGTCAACATCTTAGTGCTGACACAAACCCTGGCATTTTTAGTGGCAGCCTTTAGGGCCATTTTGCTTTTCTTCCTATACAAAATCTGCTGTGCTCTCAGAAAACCACACTCTGGCTGCACTGGAAGGTTTAACGTGGAGATGACAGCCACCAGCCCCATTTCTCAGCATCTGCCTCAACCGTGGAACCGTGCTCTCCCCTCAGGGCAGCGAGTCGAAAGGAGCCCTGCCGAGCCCTGCTGCTCAGAGACTTCCTGCCTCTGCACGTTAAAGGTGCACCACTTCACTCACTCTTTCCAGGGCACCTTGGACTTTGGAACTAAACATCACAACTGCAGCCACGAACGACAGCAGCCAGTAAACCAACAGGATGCCTGAAGACTGGATGCCCATCACTCTTTCTGCTTGGGTGAGGAGCACGGCAAGGACCTGCGAGGAAGCACAGAGCTGTCTGGGTGAATAGCTGGTAAGGGAGTGCCCAGCACAGATAAGTATTAACAGATAACAATGGAGACACATCAGTCAGCTTGCCCAAACCCTTCAGGATGCTCACAGCTCCACTCTTGTTCCTAGAAGCTAAACCCAAAGAAAGTACTGTGTGCAGTTCTGTGTTCAGGAATGTCTCTGCAGGAAGGGCAAGTAATAAAGCAATAAGAGGGCCAACAGCCTGAAGGAACCTGGGCTGTGCAGCTGCAATGACAGAAAGGCAGGACAGGCACTTGGGTTGAAGAGATCCCATTTTATTCCAAATCATGCTAAATCCCACATCGTGGTTGTGAGACACTAGATCTGCCCTCCTCTTGTGAAACCTCTTTCTAGACACTTGCTGCCTCAGCTCTTGCCAGCTGTACTCTGCCCGCAGGGGCCAGCTCCAAATCCCTGCCGTGCCACGCAGCAGAACACACAAAGCATGTCTCCAGCCTTCTCCCTTCAGCTATCTCTGTGCTCAAAGACACCGAGAAAAGCAGGCAATGCAGGATTCATCCCAGGAAGGCTATGCTGGGCCACACACAGACAAAACAAAGGGAGAATTACCATTGTGATTCCCACCACTGCAGGGCTGATGAGGAATGCTGGAGCCCGTGGGATTCCTTGGCTTATTTCCCACAGTACGAAGAAGACTTTAGCAAAACACAGTATTACCAGGATGACTCCAAGGACCTGAGGCAGAGACAGCAAACGGGCTGGAGAGGACTGAAATGGTGATGGAATGTTATACCAACTGAATGCTCCATCAGGCTTGTAGGTAAGACTGGAGAGGTGAAGAGCAGGTTTGAAACAGAGCATTATGGCATGTAATGGGGAACTAAATGGAAGCACAGGGCAGAAGATCTTATGACTTTGATTGATTTATATTGACCTGACTTAAGTAAATGTCAAAGCAAACAGAGATGGATCACTGGAAGGTAGTTAATGATTTAGAAAAAGTAAGTTCTGCATCAAAGGTCAGGTTCCATCCTCCACCCTTACCATTTTGGTTTTGAAGATGTAGGACATCCTGATGTAGCCTTTGTTTTCACGTCGAAGATATAAGTAGTAGAAAGGAAAACAGATCCAGAGATAGGCACAGGGGAGCCAAGCAATGACTATAGTCTCAAAGCACCAGGTAAATCTTGGGGTGTTCGTATACCATGTCTGGTTCCAGTCCTGCCACAGAACCAACACAGAAGTGAAACGGTGAACATAAGGTATGCAGAACGTCACAGCAGAGGCAAGCTGCTCATGTGAGAGGCACTCAATTTAAAGCTGCACATGTGAAAAACATTTGGCAGCAGAGAGGCTGTTGGAGAAGAGTGAGGAGTCAGAGCAGAGAGGGAGGACTCAGCAGCAGGAGCAGCAGCAGCACAGTTCTGGAAGGGACAGAAGTATAACAAAAGCGAAACACTGGGAAAAAAAATGTCAAGGTAAGGGCATCACCTATCACATCTCGTGAGAAAAGAGGAAACTGAAGTTGTAAACTGTGGAACGAGAAAAAGAAAATTGGGAATAAATGCTACTGGCATTTGTGAACCCTTAGAAGAGGCAGCAGCCCCTGGAGGTGGCTCAAGTCCTTCGTCTCGGGACACGATGCAGAGCAGGCTAAGAGAGGGAAAGAACCCGATAAGAAGAGGTGGCGGAGGGGGACTTCCCACCCGCGAGGCTGGCTGGAAATGCAGGCGAGGCTGTGCCGATCGCTTCGTTAGAGCCCGCAAAAGTATTCCAGCAGGTACTGACCGAAGCCAACGCCTCTCCTGCGGCGCCCTCCTCGCCAGGGTCACTGTAACGGGGTGAAGACCCGGGCCGTGCCCTGGGGAAAGGTGGCCCCGGAAGCCGCGGCGCCCACCCACTCACTCACCCAGAGCCCGGCCGAGCCCTCCGGCGAGCCGCACAGCGCAGACACCACCGCCATGGCGCCCGCACAGCTGGCGGGGCGGCGCGGCTGGGCAGCCGGCGGGGGTGGGACGCCCTTGTGTTCGGTGTCTCGGGACCTGCCACAGCTCCAGCGGGACACAGTTGAGGGCTCCCTCGCCTCAGTCCCGGCCAGAGGCCGCTGAGCGGTGGCCCTAATGAGCTAGGGGTAGTCTTCGGGGAGGGGCCCTCGAATGATGCGGGGAGGGTTTCGTAGCACGCTGAAGAAGGCTGCCCGCCGAGCCGGCGGGGGGCAGCACAGGCCGGACCCGGGCGGCTCTTCCGGCGCTGAGTCAGGAAGGCGGCGGCATGCGGGCATGGTGGGCCGCGGCGCTGCTCTGCGCGCTCTGCTGCGCCCAGGCGCGGGCTTCCGAGGATATCGTGGTGGGCTGCGGCGGCTTCGTCAAGTCCGACGTGGAGATCAACTACTCCCTGATAGAGGTGGGCGCCGCCGCTACTCCTGCTGGCCGGCCCGGGCGGGAGGAGGGCGCTGGCCGCTGGTCGCTCTGCTCCCGGCTACCTCCGCCCGCGCTGCCCGGCACACGGCAGCCTTCTTGTGACCAACCTTCTCCTGGTCACCCGCCGGGAGCTCGGGGGTGCTGCTGCGTGGTGGCGCTTGGTTACAGGATGCCTTCTATTTAAAAAGTCCCTGTTTCTCCCTCTTTGGCTTGTTTGTTTTAGATTAAGTTATATACAAAGCACGGCACTCTCAAGTACCAGACAGACTGCGCTCCAAACAACGGCTACTTCATGATTCCCCTCTATGATAAGGTAAGAAACTGCTGTCCGTGCTGGGGGCAGGCGCTGCCTCCGTGTTCCCATCTGCCAGCAATTTCAGCACCACCCACCCATGAAACACCTGAATCAGGACGTGCTGTAGCATGTTTTGGACCAGTTGTTCAGCCGTTTCCTATTGGGATGCAGCTCTTTTGTTTCTCAGTGATAAGTATTCTCTTGAGAAGAGCCAGGGGATTCAGCTGCCGTGTTCCTTGCTGCTATTCACCTGCATGTCTGCAGCATTGGGAGCCCGAGTTACTGCCACAGCCATGTGCTAGCAGCTGTGCAAATACTGCAGCAGAAGTACAGGCTCCTACAGCATGCTGAAAAGCTTTCAGTTATCTTTCTATAGGAGTTAATAGAAATCTGTTTGAGAATGTGTTAACTACGAGCTGCCCTCCGCTGATCCAAGTGTTTTGCTCTTTTAGAGTGCTAGTTAACCTAGGGGTCAGAAGTAAAAGGCATAGAATGGGTTGGGTTGGAGAGGACCTTTAAAGGTCATCTGGACCAACCACCAAACAAATCCTCTTCCCAATCTGAGAATGTAAGATGTCTTCTGATCTTAGTGTCAGGGTCTCATTCATAGGTGTTTGAGCCTTTCCATGGAGGAGCTTCAGACCATAGGTGGTGTCCCGTGACTGAAAGAGAGCTTCTTTGTAGATTAATACCCTGCTCTTGGAGCAGAACTTTTAATGGGATTGGAGTTTTGTTACCCTGTGCTTGGGCAGAATGGTTGAGTAGGACCTTCTAGTGGAAATACTAAAGGCTGATTTAGAGCTCATCTTTTGGGGCAGGTGGGGATAGTTTTGAGCACTTTCTAACGCTGAGCTGAACATGGTCCAGGTTTGGTCTGGAAGCAGTATAAACATAATGCTACTTAGGTTTTGCTCTTAGCTGGCTGAACATGAGCCCAGCATCCCAACCTGTCTGGGTTGATGCTGATGCTTCTTTGAACAGAGTGTCATTGATAGGAGGAAAAGAGGATGGGGTGCTTGAGTTGTGTGCTACTCTGCAGCATGATACTTGTGTTTTGACTTTTATTTTTCATCCTTTAGCTCAGCTGAATTTAGATCATTGAATACAATTTTTAATCTTTTAGGGGGATTTCATCCTTAAAATTGAGCCTCCCCTAGGGTGGAGTTTTGGTAAGTGCTCACGTATCTTCTTACAGTAGGACAGTGTATTTGTGGTGTGGTACCTATCTCTGACTTGCAGCTGGTGGGCAATATCAAGCTCTTTCCAAAAGAGAAAAGCCCTGCTGTGTGGTTTTAATGAATAAAGTGTGCTTACTGTTCCAGGGTAAACCTGTAAGGTAGGAACTGTCAAAATAATGCAGGAGCTCCTTTGAAGCAGTGTGGGGTTTCAACAGAGATGGCTGCAAGGGGAGGGAGAAGGAGGATTTCCAGTGTCAGGGTTTGTGGGTGTCCTAACATTGCTGAGCCAAGACTTCTGGAGCAAGTCGTGTGCTTGAGTTAGTGCACTTCTGTGAGAATCTTTTTGAGGTGAAGTAGAACTGCTCTGTGATTGTTCTCTGACTAACTGCCATCCTGTCTCATGTTCTTCCTCTCCAGAACCAACCAGTGTAGACATCCACGTGGATGGCATTAATGACATTTGCACAAAGGGAGGTGACATTAACTTTGTGTTCACAGGGTTTTCTGTGAATGGAAAGGTTAGACTCTGTTACCTTTATCTATTCCATCTTATGCTAACTCTGCCTGCATGAAAATACTCTAG
Source organism: Semnornis frantzii (assembly GCA_013399775.1). NCBI lineage: Eukaryota > Metazoa > Chordata > Aves > Piciformes > Ramphastidae > Semnornis > Semnornis frantzii. The sequence continues at coordinate 180,074 of VWYK01048502.1, forward strand.
CTCTGTGATTTGTTTTATCCATTTATACTCCAGTTCCTTTCCATTTTGGCAGGTTCTCAGCAAAGGTCAGACACTGGGTCCTGCTGGAGTTCAGGTTGTACTGCGAAATGCTGGCAGTGACATAAACATACAAGCAACTACTACGCAGCCTGGAGGAAAGTGAGTGTGGGTGGTGCATTCTTAGTGCATCTGTTCATTTATGCAGGGTTCTTTCAGTTGTGGCGCATTTATGGGGGTTATAGTTGTCCTTAAGTGTTCACTGAAGTGAACTCAGTCCAACAGTGAGCTGTCTCTCTGTACACAGAAGTGACTGTTTCTGATGTAACCCCTTCCTCACCTTGCAGGTTTGCGTTCTTTAAAGTGCTTCCTGGCGAATACGAAATCTTTGCATCTCATCCTACCTGGATGTTGAAAGAGGTCAGAGCCTACCAAAGTTCTGGTTTACTTGCTGGGTGAGAGTGGATCTGCTGGACGTTCCCTTGGTGACTTGTGTGAGGGAAGGGCTTTGTGAGCAGCCAGGGTTATGTAGTCAGGAAACTGCCTTCTGCAGGTGCAGTCTGGGGACACCGGGTACTGGCAAATGAGCTCATGCTTTAGGTTTTCTGATCCTACACCTTTTGCAGGAGCTTAGATGTTGTGGTAACTGCTCTAATCCTTCCCTCTCAGACTGCTTGCTTGCTGAGGGGGTCTGGGGTCTGATTGATGCCTGTATCAGTGAAACAGGAAAAGTAGCATTTTGCAGAGTATGTTTGCTTCGGTGTCTTTTTATTGTGAGCAGCCAGTGGGCTCTGAGTGCTGCTGCTCTGGCCTCTCTTTCTGCTCTTGGTGGTTGTTTAGGTGCCTGAGACCAGACTTGCTGCCTACCTTTGATGGAAATGTGTTTCTGTGTTGCAGTCGAGCACGGTGGTACGGGTGACGAGTTCTAACGCCTATGCTGCTAGCCCTCTGGTTGTGGCGGGCTACAATGTGTCTGGGTCAGTAAGGAGTGATGGAGAACCAATGAAAGGGGTCATGTTCCTGCTCTTCTCTTCCTCCGTCACTAAAGAGGTAATGGTGTGGCAGTGTCGCTTCAGTATGAGCATGAACATAAGCAGCTAAGTAGCTTCTAGATTCATCTTGTCCTGATGACTACCCTTCAGAGAACAAACTGTGCTGTTGCATAAATGCTCAGGCTGTGTTGTGTTTGCTTAGGTGAGGGGCTTGACCTTGTTTTTTTGTTTGGTTGTTTTTTTCAACGTGGAGCATTTGTGTACGTGCTGAGTTTTCTCATGACTTCCGTGGATTTACTTAGATACGGAACACAATAGCAGAATTGAGGCTTAAGGTCTACGTATTTATTAGACACAAGAAACCAGGCAATTCTTTTCATTTCAGCTCTTTCAAACTCTTTATTACTGCTTTCAAGCAACCAGGTTCCTCAAAACCTGTTCAGGCACATACAAAGCTAAGACCTGAACTGAAGCAGGCAGCAAGTGCAAAACACAATGTAATACTGTATTATAATGTTACTGTATTCTGTGTAATTATTGCATTCTAATAATAGGTGGTTCACAGCACGTTATTGACCTGTAGCTTCCCTGTGGGTCAGCAGGACTAAGGGTTACAGTTTTGTGGCAATATTTTTTCCAGTTAGACCTTTTTTACATGATCAATATTGGTGTCCCTCATAAGGAACTAGCTTCTGGCACAATTCACAAGATGTTGCCAGGCAAATCCTGGAATTTACTCTACTACCAGGAGCAGTAATTAGCCTTCAGCATGAAGTCTTAATTGCTCTTTGCTCTTTTGATATGGAGACAAAGTTCAGTAGCTTGTATTTCCACCTTGGAAGTGTGTTATGAAATGAGTGTGAACCCTTTGGTCACCTACTGTGGTGTGTAGTGTACAGCAGAGCTGTGTTCAGTAGCATTGACCTCATCCACAGAACTGTTGTCAGTTGACGTTAAAGTGTGCAGCGCAGTTCTGGGTGCTATGTTTGGTTTCCCAGTTTTCCTGTCATTGGTACTCTAAAGTCGATTGTGGTCTGGCTTTTCTTCTGTAATCTGTACAAGAATTTTAAGCTGTGCTGTCAAACTTCACCTCTCAACTGGTTTTACACTTCCCATCCTTCATTCACAGTGTAGTATTTGAAACCTTCCTACAACCTCTCCTGAAATGATTTCCTCTGTTTTCCCATGAGAAAAAAAGTTGTGTTGCATTTATTGTCACAGGATGTCGTGGGCTGCAATACTTCTCCTGTGGACGGGTTCCAGTCCAGAGATGAATCTCTGTCTTATTTGTGCAATGTTGTATCCAAAGAAGATGGATCTTTCAGCTTTCTTTCTCTGCCAAGTGGGAAATACACTGTGGTGAGTAGCCCGAAAGTTCATTGCTTCTGAATCCTTTGGGTTGTTAACTTTCATTTTCTAATCTATATCATGCATAGTTTTGTAGCCGTTAGAAATAGCTGAACTGCTTTGGATTGGATGAAATAGCTGGAACAGTTATTCTGACCTGCTGTGTGACAGTGAAGTAAGTTGCTGTCATAGGGGTCTGTGGTGTGATGTCCAAGGAGAGACTTACTTGCAGATGCATGGCCCTGAATGCAGTGACCAGGCACAGAGTACTACCTAGAGGCTTCTGCAAGACCACAAGCTTCAGCTGTCTACAGCCACCTTGAGGTTCACTTTTCTTTTTGGCCATCCTCTTTATTGCGCCTGGGCAGAGCGGGAGTGTGCCTGTGCACTGCCTGGAGTGCTGGCCCTGCATTCCCAGTCTCCGTGCTTTAGGAATGGGATTCAAACCTCTCATTGCCTTACACCTCCTAGTGACCATACTGTCTGTGAGCTCTTGCACACCCAGATACATTTGCTGTTTTCTGGGCAGAGTTACTCTCTCTCTGTCTGGACAATCTCATCTGGTTGCCATCAAAGTTTTGAAACACTGTTTGTCTCCCTCCCTCTGAGTGACTGATTTTTTTTTTTTTTTTTCTGGGAAGCTTGCAGCCCATTTGACCCTTCCTTGAGGTTTCTGGTGGTGCTAAGGATGTGGAAAGCGGTAAAGGAAGATGGTTCTGTTGTCATAGCTTCTTAGGAGTCAAAGCAGTTTGTCTTCTTTCAGATACCATTCTACAGGGGAGAGAGGATTACCTTTGACGTCGCGCCGTCTAGATTGGACTTCCTCATAGAGCATGACAGCTTACAGATTGAGGTAAGGCATTCAGGGGAAATTATCCTTTCCTGCCATTCGCTTCTGTCAAAGTGTGGCTGATTTTAGCAGACAGCAAGTGTGCTGTGGCAAAACTTCTCTGTAGGCAGTTTGCTCCATTACACGTAGCCTCCTGTGCAGCAGGGAGAAGACTGTCTAGCACTGTGCTGTATGTCAGTCCCTTTGGCTAGGAAGACACGGAGCAGGGAAGAGCTGTCTGCAGTGGTCGCTGTCATGTTCATGTTGCAAACAGGCAGTCATCTTTCAGGTTGTCACATCCCTGGAGAGAGGCCTGTCACTTGTACAGGCTGCAGAGTGCCTTGTGTTCTGCCTTTTGGGCTTCCCCAACTGTGGTGATGTAGAGGAATGGAGAAGCTGTGCCTGTGCTTAGGGGAACCATGTGCCTGCAGTTGGAGATGTTCTGCTGTTGTGATTGTTCTGGTACATTTTCTTCCTAAAGCTGGAAATAAGTTTCCTTTATGTGTGCGCGTGTGTAGAAAACAGTTGGTGCTGATTGCTGCAGATGTGTGTTTGCCTTTACCAAGTGATGATTAATGGTAACTTTTCCCCCATTTCAGCCTGTTTTCCATGTGATGGGCTTCTCTGTCACAGGCAGAGTGTTGAATGGTCCTGAAGGAGAAGGAGTTGCTGATGCCACTGTGACTCTGAACAATCAGATTAAAGGTATGCAGTGGTCTTGTTTTTTTGTTGCTACAGGGATGCCTTTACTAAGCTCAAGTACAAGACCAGGGGCATGAACCCTTTAGGATAATACACTACTTTTGTTGCAGTTTATTTGAAATGTTAAAGTAGTTTTTGTGCAGCTGATTGTGTTTTCTGGCTTAGATGAAAGTGTTAGTTTGTTCTGCTGTTCACAATGTCTTGTTTTCCTTCAGCCATGTGCTAAACTGTGCTTTGAAATACCAAGGTAAAGGTTGGTTTAGTAAGAAAGCATAATGCTGGTTTTTGTTGTGTGACACAAATTAAACACAAATTGAACAACCTGCAGTAGTGCTTGCCCTCTGGCTCTCCAGACACACAAGGACAGGCAGTCAGTGCATGCTCTGTTTCATTTAACTCAGCTCCTCCTTTTCTGCAGTAAAAACAAAATCTGATGGCTCTTTCCGCCTGGAGAACATAACCACAGGTACATACACAATTCATGCCAGGAAGGAACATCTCTTCTTTGATACTATTACTGTGAAGATTGCACCCAATACCCCTCAGCTGGCAAACATCATTGCAACAGGGTAAGACTGCTGTGGTGACGAGAGCATAATTGGGTATGCGGACAGGGTCCCTTTCCTGTCTTGCTGAGAGTTGCGTGCCATTGTCAGGAGCAAGGTGTGGCTGGGAAAGCCAAGGTAAATAGGGCAGTGTGAGTGCAGGGTCATGTCCTGTCTGCCATGTTTAGCTCAGTGCTGGGTGAGCAAAGGCAGATGCTAAGCCACAGGTGTACTGCACAATCTGAGAGCAGTATGTGAACCAGGAAAGGGACAGAGGCTTTCTGCCACTGATGCTGTGCTTCACATAGCTGCCTTCTATGCAAGAGGAGTCACAGAACTGCTGTAGTGTTGTTCCAGACCTCTACGTGTTACTGCTTGCTGTGTCGTAGATGCCTTGCGTGAGTTGTCTTTTGTTTGCTGTTCTTTGCTTGGCATGAGCCTGTGCAATGGTGACAGGGCGATGTTGGGTGACAGTAAAGCTGTGCAGTGGTAAGGGAGACAAAGGGGGTGTGCTTCTGTGCCCAGGAGCTTTTTCTTAGGAGGAGATAGTGGCAGTCTTCCAGAGAAGTGGAAACTGGGAGTTTGCTGAGGAAAATTGCAGCCAGCTCGTGCAGACTTGGCAAGCTAATTAGGAGCAAAACCTCCATGCTGTTAATCAGTTACAGCTTTTGCAGTCACTCAGTGAGCAGTGCCATTGAACATGAAAAACTTAACCAGCTCCTCATCTGTCGTCTTGTCTTGTGTTTTCACAAACATAGGAGCACTAGAGTTGCCTCCCTGCCATATCTGAAGTCTGTGACACAAAACCTAAAGGAAGGCAGTCCTGAGGCAAGCCAGAAAAACAGAGGCAAAGCCTAAAGACTTGAAGTGCTTGGGCTGGTGCCAGGGAGGAACGAAGGAAAGAGCTTGCAAGTGAAAACAGCATGGTGGGGACTTGCCAGTAGTGGGGCATGAGTTTGTGCTTGCTCACTGCCTTTGCTTGTAGGATCTCTTGCGCGTGGGCATGCCCAGGAGGAATCCATTCCAGTTCCTCTGTTGATAGCCCAGCACAGTGAGGTTTACTTTGTAGGGAAGGTCTAAACCAAGTGGCTGTCCGAGGTTCCTTCCGATGGTTTGCTCTTCCCACCCAGGTTCAGTGTCTGTGGCCGGATCTTGGTCACTCGCCTGCCCGAGACAGGCAAGCAGGGCAATAAGTACAAGGTGACCATGGCACCTCAGGACAGGGACAGGGCACCGCTGCTGACCACCGAAACAGACCCTCATGGAACCTTCTGCTTCAAGGCAAAGCGGGGCACGTACAATGTTCAGGTAAGGAGGAGCCCCCCTCCTTTCCTTGTGGGACTGCCAGGGGGTTTGAGAAGGGGTTTTTTAAATGCTTAAATTGTAAAGCTTGAGAAGTTGAGTTTATATTTTCTTGGTCCTTTTCCCCTGCTTGCACTGTTTAAACAATGACAGCTATTTCTACTTCTGCTTTTTTTATTTTGGCAGTAATAAGGATGCCCATACTCCTTGTCCTTTATGCTTGTTAAAAGGAGATCAGGCCATTTGGGGCGAAAGTTCTCGTTTCTCTCCTCTTAGTTGCATGCCCTTTTAGATGACTTCTTATTGCAGCACGTCACGTTGTCCTGTGAGACATGTGATGTGTGCCTTTCTCAGGTGCAGAAACGGTTCTTGAGATTACAGGTCCCAACAGAACCAATAGCACAACTGCCATAAGTTTGCATTGTGGGAGATAGTGCAGGCTGGAAGATAAGGAACTGCATGGTTTTAAGGTCTCTAATTGCCCTCAGATAATGAACTAGCCTAATGTGGAAGCAGCAGTGATACATCCTGAAGTGAAATTCACTCAGACTTCTGAAACTGAGCTGTTTGGAGGATTTTTAGTTCAGTTTTATTGCATTTGTTTGGAGGATTTCTCACTGCAGAATTTAGAAGAGCACATTTGGAAGGCTGGTTTTGCTTGACCTGGGATTTGCAGTAAAGTTACACCTTTCTGATAAATTGATCTGAATTCAGCAGAGTGATTTGATTTGGACTAGTACCGAAGAGCTGGTGATGTCTTGGTGTCATATACTCTGCAGGTGATTGTTCCAGAGGCTGAGACCAGAGCAGGACTGGCTCTGAAACCCAGAATGTTCCCTGTTGCTGTTACAGACAGGCCAGTGATGGATGTGACCTTCTTGCAGTTCTTGGCATCCATCTCAGGGAAAGTCTCTTGCTTAGGTAAGTGAAGTGCAAATGGGGTCAGAGAACTTCAGCACTGCCTGTGTAGATGAGCACTGTCGAGATCATGACACCTGTTGTGGTTAGCCTCATCAACAGAGAAGTAGATTGAACTTACAGCACATAGATAAATCAGCTCTTTTTTTCGGGAGACCTTACAGCTAATAGAGTACCTTAATAAAGTTTGGAGTAAAGTTGTGTGCCTATTTTAATAAGTACTTGCTAGGAGTAAGCCAATATTCCTGTTTGCCTTCCTCAACATGGGTAAGATTGGCAAGTTCTGGAAGGAAATGCTCCTGGCTGGCACTGGGAATGCTGTACATCGATCAAAGAAGTATTGGAGGTGAGAAAGGCCTTCAGGGAAAACACCCACAAACCCAAAACCACAACCAAATACAGTGCACAAAAAACCTGTAGGCTACAGGCTTGAGCTGTTAGGGGAAACTTGCAATCTCTCTTCTCTTTTGTCAGCTTTTTGACATAATTTTAGTCTAAGGTTCCTCTCTCCTGCTGTTTCCTTGATTGCCCTCTGGTCTTGGCAGATGATGGTTTGAGCTTGACTTCTGTCATTTTTGCCCCTTCCTTGTTCCTCTCTGAATCCTCTTTGCACTTCAGGTTCTGTCTCTTAGGTGTCTGCTGGGGCCTGTAGTCTCTGCAGAGAGAGCTGGACCCAGGGATTTAATGCTGACCCCTGGTTGTTAGCTACCGTTAGCTAACAGAGTAGGTTACCAAGGTCAGACTTGCTGAGAACTGCAGAAGAGCCTGGCAAAGGTGCTGTAGGAATGAGTCTTGCCACTGGAGACTTTGTTCTCTCCCGGAACAGAATCACTTTAACGTAATGTGGAGCTTGCTGGGGGCACAGCTGGCAAACAGAATGCAGTCTCGTTTTCTGCTGTCTTCTCTGCAGATGCTTGTGGTGATCTGGTGGTGACATTGCAGGCTGTGAGCCGCCAGGGTGAAAAGCGCAACCTGCAGCTCTCTGGGAGCAGGGACTCGGTGACCTTCACCTTTGAGAATGTGCTGCCTGGCAAGTACAAAGGTAGGCTGGTGGGGAGCAGCCCTGAGCGTGATCTACAGTTGTGACTTTCTGGACTTGTGTTATTGAGGATGTCCAGCATGGAACAGGTTCTGAAACTTGAGAACATCTTGGGAAAATGCTGTACAGCAGTGTCAGCTTTCCTTCACCTTGTACCTTTAACCCTTTTGTCAGCAGGCAGGTAACTGCTCCCCCACATGTTACGGTCCACATGGCTGACATGAGGGAAAACTGACCTGTCCTAAGCCTAAGGACAGGGCACACCCTAGTTCTGCTGCTGTCAGAATACCTCTCTGAAGAGCAGGATGTATTTTGACCAACCTCCTTTGGCCTATTCTGAAAATACATAGTTTAACAAGGAAAGGTGTAGGAGCATACCCAGACTGCTCTTTTCATACATGAGTCAGAACTTCTTTCTGCCAGGTGAAACTGGAAGTGGGCTCTTAGGTCCTATATGCCTCAGTGACAGTCACAGTGTGCAGAGCTTTTCAGGATGACCAGACTTGATTGTTCCGTTCTGTGAAAGCTTTGCTGGTGTGAAATATGCTGGTTCCATGGTGACACTGCAGTGCTGAGAACCAGGCCTACTGCTGCAGTCATTGCATGTCTGGCTTTGAAGATTCTTGCCAGAGAAGTTAGTGGCTTCTAAACTGCAAAGCATTGCTCTTACTCACGCAGGTTTCTGTTACTGAAATGCTTTGTTTGGTGTCTGTTCCAGTAAGCATTGTACATGAAGACTGGTGCTGGAAGAACAAGTCTTTGGAGCTGGAAGTCATGGAGGAAGATGTTCTGGGAATAGAGTTCAGGCAGACTGGCTACATGCTGAGATGTTCTCTTTCTCATGCAATTACACTGGTATGTAGCTGACAAATGTCCTTGTATTTTGAAGGTGAATTTGTGTAGGCAGGTTGGACTATGCTTGGAGTTGAGGCTTCCCTCTGCCTCTAGGGAGTCACAGTGCACAGCAACTTCGGCGCTGAGTGCTTTAAGCCTCATCTCTTAGGTTTGGTAAGATAGTCTTGTGTTGTCATCTGCTGTGGAGGACAAACACTGAGGTATCTTTAGGCAAATAATGTGTTCTGTTAGTTACTAACAGTGAGTTGTGCTGTGGCTTCACAGGAATTTTACCAGGATGGAAATGGACCAGAGAATGTTGGTGTTTATAACTTGTCCAAAGGAGTGAATAGATTCTGTCTTTCAAAGCCAGGTAACAGCTCTGAGTGTTAGCCTAAACACTGGAAGAGAACAGCCAGCTGGGCATTAGACCCAGAACAAAGCTGCTGTGCTTTCGGGGGCTTCTGGGAGGCATCTGCCTCTGCACATAAATGCTCTGTCCTGGGGCTTTAGAATTCACCTGCTGTTTAGTCCTTACCTTAATTTAGAGTCCAGAAGTAAAATTGTTCTGGGGTGGTTTTTGACTCAGTGTTTGGTTTCAATTGAGTTTTAAGCTGTAAACTTTTCATCCTTAGAGTCCTGTTCTGTAATCAAAGATATCAGCTGTGGGACCATAACAGATTACTCCTCAGCTCGTTTGGTTTGCTGTGCCAGCAGTTATGTTTACCTGTGGTGATGCCTGAGTTTGTATGTGTTAGGAGCTCTGTGCAGCTTCCAGTAGTGCTCTGTGACTGAGCAGAAGTGTAGCTGATTTACAGGTGTCTGTGTGCACCCAGCATAGATGGATTTTTTCGGGTTGTTTCTGTATCTCTTGGTCTTGAGAATTCATCCAACACAGTAAGCATTATTTTTTTTCAGTGGATCACTCTTTGGCTTACTGTTTACAGGTGTGTATGAAGTGACCCCACGTTCCTGCCACCAGTTTGAACATGAATATTACACTTATGACACGTAAGAGCAAGATCTGCTTTCGGTCTTATGCTTATCAGTTTGTTTTCATAAAGCTTCCTCTGCAGCTGCTTGCTTTCAGCAGCTCAGAATCTGTTGCTGTGATTGTCTATAACCAGCAGAGAGAAGTTTTAGCAGTGTATCAGATGTGTTCTCTTGCCCTTTCTAACCTCAAAACCAGTCAGCAAATGGTCTGCTTTACAGCTTCTTTCGCTGCTTTAAGTGGGTATTTCTGTCAGCCTCTTCTGTTGAGCGCTGGTTGTGCTTTGTTACCAAGGAGAGGTGTGTCAGTGAGAAGCAGCAATCGCTGGTGGGAGTTGGAATGCAGAAGACAGGGCAGCACCTTACGGGAGGTGGGGTGCGTGTGTCCCGGGGCCATCACTCCGTGGTGACTTGGTTCTGCTCACCCCACTTTCTGCAAGCTGAGTAAATACTTACCCCAAGCACAAGTAAGCAGTGCTGATCTTCCCCAGTCAGTCTGGCAGTGTGCTTAATGACTCGTTGCTTCCGAAAGGGAATTTCTGCTCCCTGGCTGCTTCTAGTTCATGAACATGGCAGGAGATGAATTCAGCTTTAAAGTCCTGTTCTTTCCTGCTGTGTTAGTGAACTAAAAGTACTTCAGCGAGAGATGCTCTAAACATGAGAGCCAGCACAAAGTGAGGAAATGGATAGAAGCAGAAATCCTCTTTTGGCACCTCAAAGCACCATTAGACTCGGGGCATCTTGGTGAGTTATGTCTAATATGACAGACTTTTGAGTGTCCTGCTGCATTTGAAGGAACTGTACACAGGAAATCATTCAAATCAGTGCTGGTTTGGAAGGAAGCAGGAGGCACAAAGGCAGGAATCTGTTTGGCCGATGTCATGCAGTGGTCTGGGTTGCAGGGCTGGAAAATGCTCACTTGCCAATGTGCTGTTGTCTCACCGCTACAGCTGTGCTGTGTAGTTTGTGTATGTCTTTTATAAAGCAGCTCAAACTTAGGGATGGGATTTGATTATTTATATAGGGATAAGATTTTACTTTTTTCTTGAAGAGGGGGCCCTTGAATTGATGTTTTCATTACTTTGATTTACAGGTCCTCTCCCAGCATACTGACACTGACTGCAGTTCGACACCATGTCCTTGGCACCATTGTAACAGACAAACTGATGGATGTGACTATTACCATTAAGTAAGGACAAGGAAATCTTGGGGCTGTAGAAAGTGCAAGAAAAAGGTGTATCTCATAAAGTTTCACTCTGGTTTTAATACTGCAGTGGCTGCTTGCTGAGGGCATGGCATCTAACTCTAGAATGCAAGAGCTTTTTTAAGCTAGCCTGTGCTTTGGACTATAGATAGGTAAATAATTCCCAGCCCTCATTTTGAACATTTTCACTCCGTTTCAGTGTAAACCCTTGTGTGTCATGGTAACCAGGAATGATCTCCTGAGTTTTTCTACACTTCAGTGAACTGAAATTTCAGAATTGGAAGAATATCATTTTAGCTTAGGTACCAGCTCTTTATCACTGGCATCTACTTTTTTCCCTTTTATTTTTTTCCTCTCAGAATGAGAGTCTGCTGCTTTAGAGCATTGTTACTGTTGTGAAGAGGGTTGTAAAAGGCAAACCATGCAGAGTGATTGCTCACTAATGTGCCAGTCTATGTTTAGCTGAAGAGACAGCTCACAAGGGAGCAGGGAGCACTGATTTTTGAACAGCTGTAATTGCATGAGGTGCCAGCTTTGCGAGCTATATTAATGCTCTGCTGATGTCCACTTACTGTATACCAAAGATTCTCGAACTTTGAGTGTAGGAAGCATCATTTCAGAGAGCAAATTACCTGCACAGCATTGCCTCGAGTTGCCTGAGTTTAACAAACCTGTAACTGCACCTGCTGGGCAACTACAGCAGCTGACAAAGAGACACTGAGACAGCAGAAACCTGAACTTCTGAAAACAACCGAGTGAGGAGGTGAATATTATGGTGACCTTCTAGGCTGTTGGGGTGCTCTGAGATCATTGGCAAGTGTTTTGAAGGTGGCTTCCTTGCCCCAGACCACCTCTGTCCGGGGCTGTCTGAAGTCCAGTTTGTGAAATGCCATCGACATAAAAGACAGAGCCCTGGGTTTAAAAGCAAACCAGGTCTGTGTTTGTGTCCCAGATCTGAGGCAGTGACCTGATCACTTTCAGTTAATAATAAAAAAAAAAACCAACCCAAATAACCCAAACCAAAACCAGATCTGGTTCCTAGGAATTTCTGCTGATGGCTTGTTATATGTGAAACTGGGAGCTGGAGTCCTGTGTTATGAATGTCACAGGACTGTGTCTGTGCCTGTACTGATTTGTAACAGGTTTTAAGATCATTTTATTTCTTACATGCCTCTGTGTTATCTCTAGACTGCAGAGAAAGAATTTAAAGGCTCGATGAAACTTGGGCATGGTAGAACAGTAGTAACTGTTTGTCTTTGAAAAGGCAGAGTAGGGCACAGGCTGAAACAGGAGACAGAAGTGCCCCAACAACCTGTGGTGATTGCAGGAGAAGCCATTGTGATCATTGCGGTTCTCAGGGAGAATTTTGCAGTGTCCCACCACAGTTCTTCAGACTGTTGTAGGAGAGACAGAAGACAAGATAGCAAGGGTGGCTGGAGACTGGGCAAGAGAGGATGTAAGATCAGGGCAAGTGAAATGAGATGCATTGTTCTGAGCTGATTTAAAGAGGGAGGTTATCCTCAGCCAGCAGTCTTTGCAGTGGCCAGTAGCGCGGTAGCTGGGTAGTGCAGCTGTGCCAGGCAGATGGGTTAGAACAGAGCCTTTCCTGGGATTACCAGCTATTGGAAGTCTTTATTTGTGATACAAGTTATTTTCTCCTTGTGTACTCTACCCCTAGAAGGTAGGTTCTGAGGGAGAGTTCCTAGTATTGAAAACAAAAATGGAGCTTACCAGTCTTGTAGTTTGTTCTGTAGAACTCATCTCGTTGTCGGGCTTGGAGTTGCAGCCTTTTTGTATAGGGCTTTGTTAAAGTTACTCCTGCAGACTGGTGCTTGGCTTTAGAGCTTACCACTTGTGCTGGCTTGGCAGTGCCCCTGCAGGAGGTTTCTTGCCCTTGCAGCAGAGCTGGTGTTCAGGACTCGGTGCAGAATCAAGACCCTTTCCTTACCAAAACCTGAGCTAAGCCAAGGTGCTAGGATTTGCAAGGTGGGTGAGATGTAGACATGCAGCACTGGCTCTGCAGTGGGATGCTGAGGCATGGCAGCAGGGCAGTAATTTTGAGAATGGTTATAGCATGATGGGGCACAATTGGTGACAGTTGCAAGCAGGTAATTGCCTACTAGACCAGGCAGGTTACCTGTAGTCTCTATGAATGAGCCTTTCTAATAGTAACTAATATGGAGGTTCAAAGTTTTAGTTATGCTGGGAGTCAGCAGCAGAATGAAAAAAGAATTAGTTAAAAAAACCTCCTGAGACTTGCCTACTGTGCTGTAAAGGCAGTAATGAACAGACACAACAAGCTTTGTCCCTCCATACGAAAGGAGATGATTTGGCTTTGTTTCTCCATGTTTTCAGGTCGTCTATTGACAGTGAACCTGCCTTAGTTTTAGGCCCCCTGAAGTCTGTGCAGGAGTTACGCAGGGAGCAGCAGCTGGCAGAAATTGAGGCTCGTCGGCAGGAGAGGGAAAAGAAGGGTCAAGAGGAAGAAGGAACAAAGCCACCAGTGCAAGAAATGGTGGAGGAGCTCCAAGGACCGTTCTTATATGAGTTCTCATACTGGGCAAGGTAATGCCAAGCTCCAGTGGGCAAAATTTTGTCTGCACTGTTGCCTTGGTGCCCCCACTGAAGGACCAGCCCTACGGAGCGTGTAGGAAAGAACTGTGGGGTGGGTGCCTCTGCCTGCTCCTGCTGACTATCAGCTGCACGGGGGCTAGTAGCACATAATGTAAACTTTGCTTGGCTTCTTGTTGGTGTCTTTTGGGTGATAGATTTTGGGTCAGTATGTATCAGCTGGGTCAGTTTTTGGGTCAGTATGGGTCAGCTCTGTTCTATGTGAGAACTGCTAATTCCATTTTCTTCTAATTCTCTCTCTGTGTTACAGGTCTGGAGAGAAAATTACTGTGACACCTTCATCAAAAGAGCTGCTGTTCTACCCACCTTATGTGGAAACAGTCATTAGTGGAGGTAAATATAAATCAAATCTAGTTTGAAAGGAGTAAATCTTTAAGACAGAAATGTATCCTTATAGATGAACGTATGAATAGCTCTTCCAAGGTAATGTTGCAGCTGTTTCTTTGAGCTAATCTCACTGCAATTTGGGAGCTTGGGTACTCAGTAGAGGGTGCAAATTCAGTTTTTTTTAATCAGCAGAATGTGTTTCCAGGTGCAGAAAGACCACTTGGCACAAGAGGAAGGGCTAGACATCCAGATACTACACCAGAGTCCCAGGCTTGCTTTGTATTACTGTCATCTAGAAAAACAGTTGGGCAAAAGTGATGTTGTGTTTTGAGTTAGTTACCAAATTCAAGTTTCTGTTAAATTTGTAGTAGATTACATTAAGAAAAAGATTCACAAAAAAAGTAAACTTCTTGCCTCAAGTTGCCAAGTGAACATCCTTTGTTTAAAATCACTAGAAAATGTTAGGTGTCCCTTTTTATGTCCTCTTTGCTCTGCATATCCTAAACACACTGGAGAAGAGGAAATAAAATTGTATTTCAGTCATTAAACATCACATATGCTACCCTGAACTTGATCTCCCCATGGCTGCAGTATGTGTAGCTCATGAATCCTCCAAGCACTCAACAAATCCGGAATGTTTTGGAGATGCATTTGTAGCTTTGGCATTTAATGTTTTCTTGGACGTTCAGGTGCTTTAAAGTGTGTTGAGAGGCTGCAGGATTGTGCGGGTTGATCTCTTATTCTAGGGTAGAAGAACATCAGCCCACCACTTTGTAAGCAGTTAGACTCTTGCTGTAAGACAGCAGTGAGCAGCTTTTTGACTTTCTTGTTTGTCTTTAATCCCCTCTGGAACGACTAAGAGAGTTGTCCTGGCAAGCTGATAGAGATCCACGGGAAAGCAGGCTTATTTCTGGAAGGCCGAATTCATCCTGAGCTGGAAGGTGTTGAGATTGTGATTGGTGAAAAGGGAGCAGCTTCCCCACTCATCACAGTTGTCACTGACAGCAAAGGTGCTTACAGGTAATGGCAGCTCTGTTCTGATCGTTCTCATTCTTCAGCCCAGGTGCACTGGTGACTGCGCAGTGTGTGTGTGAGAGCCAAGTGCTGCTTCTTAAAAGTTGTTCTTCTTTCCTTTTAAGTGTTGGACCACTGCACAGTGACTTGGAATACACAGTTACTGCTCAGAAAGAAGGGTTTGTTTTGACTGCAGTAGAAGGCACAGTTGGGGATTTCAAAGCTTTCGCTCTTGCTGGGGTGACGTTCGAGGTAATGCTCAAAGTGCTTTGGGTCTGAATGAAGTGAGTGTGCTTGGAGCTAGACAGGCAAGAGAGTTAGCCTGGACACAAATGGGTGTGGGAAAAAGAGACTTCAATCATGGGCAGACAAATCTCAGTTGATGAGCTTGGTTGTGGGTCATGGCTTGCTGTGCAGAAGATATTTTATGAAGTGTATAGAGTGGACATTACAGCCTGCAGTCCAAAAGACTTGTGTAGAATTTGACCCCCTTCTCTTCCTAAGTTTTACCTCTCAGGGTGATTTCTTTCAGGTACAAGCTGTTCCACCTAGTGCCTGCTTCTAGTCTTTAGAATACTTTGTCCTGGCCTCCAGCATGTCCTATGAAATGATAGTGACTGCCGTGCTGACACATGCCATGCATGGCTGTCACTAGCCAGGTGTTGAGAGCGCAAACTTCTGTAGGCCTGCGGCCTTGCAGGAGGGGGCACACTGCAGGTGTAGCTGGTGTCCTGCTTACAGCTGAGTGCTCAGAGCCAGCACAGATGTGCAGTCTGTAGGGGCTTCTTTGTAAAGCAGCCCTTGCTTATACTCTTGTGTTTCCTCTCCCACAATAGATCAGGTCAGAGGATGAGCAGGCTCTTGCTGGAGTTCTCCTCTCTCTCAGTGGAGGGCTGTTTCGGTCCAACCTCCTCACCCAGGACAATGGCATGCTGACTTTTTCCAATCTGGTAAGGTGAAATTGACCTTCTGCCTGTAGCTGCATGTGCAGTGCTCTGACACTTTCCCCTTTCAAACAGGGATACTGTTGGCTCCCTTCAGTGGCAGGGGGACCTTTGAAACAGGGATGCTGTTGGCTCTTAAGTGGCAGGGGGATGTGTGGTCTCCTTTGAAATCATAGCCCACAGTGACGGATGTAGATCCTTAAGAGTGGACAGCACCTGAAATCTAGATGTGAAATACAGCCTGGCAAGAGGCATCTCCCCAGCAGGTAGAAGCTGTTGACTGATCTCAGTTACCAATTGGCAGTCTGTGGACATGAAACAAGCCTGTCAGTTGGTGATCATTTGAGAGGTTTTAGATGAAAGAAATCAAATTAGGTTATTGATCTGTACGTGGGTGTAGACACACCTGAAGAGTTTCCATGCAGACATCTTTCTCTCCTCATCACTTCCTTGTCCTTGAGGTCTTGAGGTAAGGTTTCAGGGCTGTAGTTTCCTTTCCCTCACGAGGCTTTTAGAGTTCCATTGGTTTAATGTCCAGCACACTCTCTGTTTTTCACTGCTTATGTTTTCCAACCAGTTTAGTCTATGGTCAGGACAAAGCTTTAGGTCTTGCAGGAATGTGATTGTTTGGAGTTGGTGAATTTTTGTGTCACTCTCAGTAAACAGCTTGTTTGGTGCCTCCTTGCAGAGCCCAGGGCAGTATTATTTTAAACCCATGATGAAAGAGTTTCGGTTTGAGCCGTCATCACAGATGATTGAAGTGCAGGAAGGACAGAATCTTAGAATTCAGATAACTGGTTACAGGACTGCTTACAGGTGAGTAGAGCTGCAGTGCTCTTCAAAATGCCGCGTGCTGTAGCAGGGTGCATTGTGCAAAAGGTGTTTTCTCCTGACCCGCCTCTGTTCTGGAGGTCTGGAAGAGGCTTTCGAAGGCACAGTTTATGATGCCGTGAGTACATTTTTAGCCTTTTCTCATGCACGTGCACATATAGCTAAGCCCAGATGGGAGGGCTGCAAGGAGGAGCAGTGTTAGGAAAGCACTGTCAGTGGCAGCAGAAGTGGCTTGCACTGTGGTCAGTGGGAGAGGAGAGGACTGTTCAAGGTGTGATAAACCAATTCAGATATCGGAGTTCAAGATCCTTCCTTTCCTTGCTCTCTGGTGTAAGTGGCGCCATTCATGGAGGGCAGGGAACTTGGATTCCTGAAGTTGTGCTCTGGACTGCAGCTGGTGATGGTGCTTTAAGCAGCTTTACAAACACAGTACAAATTCCCCCTTTCTTCTTTGTGCTGTGTTACTATATTAAGTACTTTTCCCATCAGTTATAACTGTAAAATGTCTTTAACTGTTGTCTCAAAACATCATCTGCAGGTTCTTCTTGTGTCTGTAGCAGTTGCTTCTTTTTATATCTCTAGCTGTTATGGCACAGTTTCTTCCTTAAATGGAGAGCCTGAGCAGGGAGTCTCAGTAGAAGCCGTGGGACAGAAGGATTGCAGCATCTATGGAGAAGACACAATAACTGATGAGGAGGGCAAATTCAGGCTGCGTGGCCTTCTGGTAAGGATTAGAGCACTCAGTCTGTCGGGGTCTGCTAATGGAACTCTGCAATGTGCCTTTACTAATTGGCTACTGATTTGCTTTCCTAGCACATTTGCTAACCCATGTTCCTAAGAGAGAGACTCAAGGGCACCACTGTCATGTGTTGAACCTTCATTGTAGTAAAGGAGGAGAAACCTCTTAGTATAGGTCTGTGGAACTCGGTGCCAGCACACTGTGGTGGCTCCCAGAAACATGGAGCGGCTGGCATGAGGTGACAGGAGCCTCTGCTCAGAGTGCTGAGTGTCTGACAGGGGCTCAGCAGTGTTCTGGGGTGTCAGTAGGGAGTTCACTTAGGCAAAGGAATCTGGGGAAGCATTTAGTTTCTCCTGAGAAAATACTGTGGTGGTGCGTTTCAGCAGGGCTTTGGGTGTGTGTATGGTGTAGGTGGCACAGTGTGAGTGTGCAGGGAGCTGTTCCGCTCAAGTGTGACAGCCGAATTTATGGACCCACTGTGTGTGGGGTAAGCAGTTTGCTGAAGCAGAAGGCAGTATTTGATCGAGTTTCAATCCAGTTCAATGTATTTTCTTTCTAGCTAAGACACTTCACAGCAGATTATTACTTTTAATACTGTGATGTAATAAAGTATTGAGAGCTCTATGATAGCCCTTTCATATTTGCTGGCAGCAAACACCCCTAAGAGTGTTATTAACTTACATTTTCTTTCTGGGATAAGGGAAACCTAAAGTGGATGGAGTTAGATTTGTTTGGGCCGTGTCTCTGAAATGGAAGGTTAAAAAATGCTCTTACTGGTTTTTGAAATGCAAGAATGTGGTGTTCATGTTGGCATTTATCACCTGACTGTTGCTTTCAGCCTGGCTGTGTGTATCATGTCCAACTCAAACCTGAAGGCAATGACCACATTGAAAGAGCTTTACCACAGCATCGGGCAATTGAGGTAATCTCTTCTGTTCCAGCAGCACCCCCTCAGTATGAAATGTCTCTGCCCCGTGTCTGTGCTACCAGCAGCAATGCAGTTGAATGCATTGTTTAGACAAGCAGCTCTCACAAAATAGCTCTCTAGATATGGGGCCCATATTGTGTGTCAGCATCATTGCTTGAAATGGAAGTAACATAAAGCCCAAAGAATAAACAAGGGAAAAGGATTCTTCACTGCCACAAAGCTGTACATCAAAATGCTGGCAAATGCATGTATGGAATGCCTCTCAGTTTCTTTTTGATGTGAAGCAGAGCAGCAGCCCTTTGAGGAGGCCACAGATTGCTACATCACCCTGCCTTTGTCATGACTTACTGCTTGGAGCTGTGTTTGGTCCAAACCCTGCAGTCTGGCTGTAGGTGAAATTGCCCTTCAGACTGGCACATCTTTCTGAGGTGTAATCAGAACTTTGAATTGAGAAGTGATGAAACTTGTTAAATATTCCTCCATACTTGCAGTTCAGGTTATCTACCTCACATTTATTTCTTGACACCCAGCAAAGGTTAATTAGCCTTCGTTAGCTGTCCAGGACTCTTCAGAGGCAGATGGTTGCGATTGGAGCCCAGCTGTGCCCAACCAGGGTGCCCCTCTGTGCAGCAAAATGGAAGGGCAGCCTGTTGCTGTGGTTACTACTTGAGTAGTTCTCCTTCCTTACTCTGCTGGGAGTTTGGCTTTGAAGCACAGGTGTTTTGTAGGCAGCTTTGAAGCAGTGCAAGAAGTTCCATGTTTTTGAAGCAGGCTGTACTGTGACGTGAGCATGTTTGTCGTTCATCAGCTGTATGGGCTCCCTCATGCAGCGATGTGCAGCTCTCAGCACAGACAGAAGATGCTGAGGCTGTTTGGACTTTAGGCACTTGTGTGTGTGCAGCTCAGCCTCTTCCAGCACACTGTGAGCTTTTGGCACTTCCACTGGGTTTAGTTTAACTCGCTGCCATCGGCCTTGTGCTGGCAGTGCACAGGTCTGCTAACTGCAAGCCGTGCAACCTGGAGGCAGTGTGCTTGCAGTTGGAAAACCTTCTTGCTTCCACGTAGTGAAAGCAGAGCAAAGCTCACTTCTTGTTGAGGATGATGAATGCTGTTTGTGTTCTGCTAACTGCCCTCTGGCACGTGGTAAAGCCGTGGCTGTGCTTTGTGTTGCAGGTTGGGAACAGTGACATTGATAACGTCAACATCATAGCGTTTCGGCAGATCAATCAGTTTGATTTAAGTGGCAATGTCATTACCCCTTCTGAGTATCTCTCCACCTTATGTGTAAGTTCAAACCTTTCATCTCTGCAAAGTGTATTTTCCAGGGGTTTTTCTGCGAGGTTGCTGGCAAGTGTTCAGCAGGCAGAGCAAAGACGTAATTCACATGGTGACTAATACTTCCATGGAGGTGGATTTGAATTTCAGGTAGAAAGAGGATTCCAGCGGCCCTCACTGCTTTGCTTGAATGTTTTCACTTTTCACGGGAGTGTGTTTGAGAAATATTTTCTCAGGTTGGCCTGTGCAGTTCTGGGTCTGCTTCCCTGATCAGGGGTACCCTGTTCTTAGGGCCAGCAAGGCATGGGGGGTGGAAACAGTTCTCTGTCTCAGAGAATTGCATCTATCCCTGATGAACCTGGATTTTTTAATGTGCACATCTGCTAGCAAGAAACTGCCATGTGAATGCAAGGATACCATGGGGCACATTAGTTTCAAAGTACAGGTACAAGAGCGTGAGTGATGAAGCTGTTCAAAACTCAGCAGCCTGCACTCTGGTCTGAAAGGGGCTTGGGAGCTGTGATCTTTTTGGCTCAGGGTGCAAATGCTGCAAGCATCTCCAGGAGGTGTTGGTGTGGCAGGTGTTACAGCAGCATTTCTCAGGTTTGCAATCTTGAGCCTACAGATACAAATGAAGTACCTGGGCTCCTTCAGACTAGTCTGTAATGTGTCTCACCTGCCAAGATTTCACTGCTAAACTGCCATTTCTTTTGAGAGACATCCAAAGCCTCCAACACTTGGAGCAGGCATTAGGGCAACGTGTGCCACCTTACCGAGGAGCACCTGAGCAAGCTTCCCATCTTTCTGGGGAAAGTCAGAACCTTGCAGGCCAACCTAAGCAAAGAGGAGCTGGTGTCAAAATGGAGTTGCATGGAAGTTAACCAGGCCTGTACCTGCGTCATGCGGGGCTGGGCCTCATGTTGCATGTAAGGTGCCTGTGCTCTCGATGGGTGCATGTCAGCAGCTTGGCTTTCAGGGCAGGAATCAGTGTTGTGAAGGTGTGCTGAGATTTGATACAGGCCAAGTGAGTGGTTTTGTGACCTCAGTCTGGTCCCTTCTAGTTGTATGCACTTGAACCAACTAGAAATGCTCTGGTGAGCCACAGCGATGCTGGGCAGAGGCAATGAGAATATTTGGGCTGCGTTTACAAGGAGGACTGAGTCTTGGCAGATACCTGATGCAAAGGCTCACAAGCAATGGTATGGATGCTAGAAAGCTGCTTCAGAGTGGTCTACAAAACCCAGCACTTGGCTGTGTCCTTTGGAGGAGGCACAGTAGCTGATAAAGGTTTGTGTGTGCAGTCAGCCTCGCGTAAGGAGGCTGCTGCCCTGCCGGCCTTACTCACCTCAGTACAGCATGCTTTTGATTGTGCTGGTTTCTAAGCAAATTGTGTTTGCTGAGGACTTCAGACTTACTCTGAGGATGTCTACCCTGCTAAATAAGCATAGGGAAATTGAAGTGAAGCAAAACAAATCTATCGGAGGTACAGAAAGAACCTTCAGTTGCAAATTCCTGTGAGACTTGTTGGATTATTTGCAGGAATTGCTGAGCGCTGGTTGGTGCACAGCACAGGCTGCTCCTAATGCACGCGGAACCTGAAAATCTCAGACAGAAATTGTTCCTAAATTATGTCAAGCTCTGTAAATTCTGTTGCTGTGACTTCTCATGTTCTAGACTAGAACAATTCCAGATACTGTTAGTTGACAGTTTCCTGTTCACAAAGCGTATGATGAATCTGGCAGTGCTTTCTCGTCCCTTAGGGTGTGGGCTGTCTGTAATGCCTGTTGTGACACAGGCTCAGAAGTAGCTGGTTTGTGCTTTCTTCACTCCCTCACAGGTAAAACTGTACAAAAGTGAAAATCCTGACAACCCAATTCATACAGTCAACTTAGGCCTGTCTTTGTTCTTCCATTTCCCACCGCTGCTCCGAGATGGAGAGGTAAGAACATTGCTGAGTGATTGTCTTGGCTCACTTCCACCGAAGTGTCCTCTGGTGTGCCTGCAGTACTGCATTCATGCTGGAGTGACCAGTGTCAGCCCATCTGAAGCCTGTTAAAGTGGCTTTTTGGCCTTTAACTCTGATCTTGTCTCAGACTGCTCCTGATGCTGTAGGCTGAGTATGTTTTTTACCCACAGAATTATGTTGTGCTCCTGGATTCTACATTGTCTAAATCACAGTATGACTACACCCTGCCTCAGGTTTCCTTCACTGCTATTGGATATCATAAGCACATCACACTGATCTTTAGTCCCACTGTAAGTATAAAGCACTGGAATGGTAAATGTTCACCTGCAGAACAATGTCTGGTAGCGCAGCCTGTGTGTGGCTCATGGCCTTGGCCAACCTTGCTAATAATGTAAAGACAAAGAGATTTATGAGAGGCTTTCAAGTGGCAGTGGATTTGGGTTTGGCCACGTTTAAGGCATCAAGCAGGAAAGTCAAGGAAGAAGTTTTAGCCATGACACTAACTGAAAGGTTGCAGTAACTGAGGGCTAAGGAAACAAAACTTGTCAGAATTCCTTTGAAGACTTCTGTGCACACAAGAATAATGACCAGGCCAAAAAGAGAGGATAAAGCTGGGGGGGGTTCAGGTTAGTGTTAGGAGAAGACTCCCTTGAGGGAGCATTGTCTTCGTGCACACCTGAGCAGTGCAACCTGGCAGTTGGGTCTGTAACGCTTAAGTAAGGCAGATCTTGGCTGCACCGCCGCCTGCGCAGGTGCCATAGACCACGAGGGAAGGGGAGCTGGGCTCTGCCGGCAGCGATGAGGCGTACCTGAAAGGTGCTGTGCTAGCACGGCTGCTGCAGCCCGCGCTGGGCACCTGTAAAGGGAGGCTGACCAGCCAGCAACTAGCTTTAGGGAACAGCAGACCCCAGGGAAAAGGCAGTGGGCAAGTGAATCTGGTCAAGGGGACTGCTTCGAAGTTAATCTTAGAGCAGCACTGACGAGGAAGTCAAGAGCTGGGGGATCTCACAGTCAGAACGAGTGGTTAAAAACCAAAGCACTCAAACACCATGGTCCTTGCTGTCTGCAGAGAAAGCTGCCTGAACAAGACATTGCCCAAGGATCTTACATCGCCCTGCCACTGACACTGCTGCTCCTGTTGGCTGGTTACAATCATGATAAGGTAGGTCATGGGGGGGCTGTTTTAGCCAAGTATTATTGTCCTGTCAATGAATACTTTGTACTGCGTTAAGTGAGAGTTTGTTTAGTGGTTGTCCCAACAGAGGTGTAATCCCTTCATGCAGCATGTTTCATGCAGCGTGTTTTAAGAAAGCGCACAGTGTAGCCAAGATTTTGGACAGTTACCTTCCTTTAAAAGAGTGTGAGGGTGAGCTCTGGGACATTGCTGAGTTTGGTCTTCTCATTTGATAGACCTGGGAAAATAAACAGTACAGTGTGGTTCAAGTTCAGATAGCCAGACACAGTGGTAGTAGGAATGAAGAGAGTTATTGGCTTCAAAGACAGTCAGACATGACAAAATCTTGCAAGTTACTGAGTCTGGACTCCTTAGCTTTGCACCCTCCCTCCTGAAAAGGTCTCCAGAGCTGTATACCTACCATGTGAGCCCCTCTGTCTTCATTAGCAAGCCATGCTCTTCAGTCTTCTCTGACATGGCTGGGTATCTTGTTTGCTAATAAAAGGAAATTCTGCAGTTTGCTTTCCTCGCAGACACGGGTAAGACAGCACATAATGTGGGACTCTGCAGGGCTTTTGACAGTGTCTCCTAAAGTGCCCCCACTGAAAACAGAAGTCTCAGGGCTCAACTGGCTGCCCTTGGCTAGGTAACTGCAAGAAAAATGTGCTGATGTTTTAAGTTTTGATTATCAGAAATTCATATCAATTTGATTTGATTCCTTCCCAGGATTTCCTGTCCTCCTTTGCTGTCTTTATAGATGTGCTCTTCAAGCCATAGATTCCATTAGTTTGGAGATGCTTGAGTCTAAAGAACATTCTGGTTCAGACCTCCCCTTGCAGTGTAATCACAACCTGCTTTCTGCCTTGTTTTTACCCAGCTTATCCCCTTGCTGCTGCAGCTGACAGCCCGGCTGCAGGGCGTGCGTGCCCTGGGGCAGACAGGCTCTGACACAGCTGGCTCAGAGGATGCCAAGAGACAACCCAAGAAGCAGAAGACAAGGCGGACGTGAGGTGGAAGGGAGCTACCTGCAGCAGTGCTCCGGCAGACTGGGGCCAGAGGAGCAAAGCCACTAAAATGCTTTTCTGTTGAATTTGTGGACTCTGTTTTCATTGTTGCTACCTGAGCACCATCTGTCACGCTGGCTGCACCTATGTCATGCAGGTCCCATGGAGGCTGCAGAGGCAGGGAATGAAGGCCTTTGTTAGCGCTCTGGGTGCAGCTCCTGCCCCGAGAAACAGCTGACCCAGCTGTCTTCTGCCCTGCAGCAGCCCTCGCGTCTTCACTAGTGGCTCCTACACGCAGCAGCAGCAGACTGCTGCACTTCTCTTCCAGTCTCTAGGTTTTGGGATTGCTCTTCCTTACCTTTTGAGATGCCCACCTTACAAAAGCAGCAGGCACACTGTGTTGGTGGTGTCTGGAGCAGCAGCAGCATTCTGGGGGACATGGGCAAGCTGCTGAGCTACATCTCCAGCGCTTCCAGTGCAGCAGCTTGGTTGAAGAGTTGTCTGCACAGCTGTGGTTCCACTTACCCAATGGGTTTGTTGTCTTTGGTGAAAGCAAATCAATGCCTGATGAAGAGAAATGGTTAATATCAAGTACAGCCAGGCGTTAATGTCAGGTGAGTTCTGGTGGCCCTACTGCACAGGCAGCCTTTCAGTTCCAGCTCCCTAAGTGCTGTCATCCCTTCAGACTCCTAGAAGTCCTGAAGGAACTCCAGCTGGTCATGCTCTTTCTGCTGTGTGCTTGGCGATAGTCCTTCACCTCTGTGGCTGTCACACCTCCTGCTCAGACCAGGGGCAGCCTTTCTGACAGTTGATAATTGACTTGGAAATGATTTGGATTTTTCCCCCCACTTTAACAAATGTGCTCTTTTCCAAATCTCCAACGCATATGACCCCCAGCAAGGTAGAACCAGGAGTTTACTACAGGCTGCCTGTGGATGGCCGCTGGGAGCAGACAGTAGGCCACATGCAGGTGAAGTGCTGTGGGGATTTTGGTGGAGCAGTGATGTAAAGGTTAGCAGCTTCTGAAGGATGCACACAGCTGCCTGCAGAGACACTGGCACTGCCAGTAAGGGGCAATGTTTCTCTTTGAAGGCACTTGAAATGAAGTCTCTGCAATACTCAAATCTCACAAACCCTACCACTCTTAGGAATTTGAACGCTGAAGGTTTTGTGCTATTTTTGTTGGTATTTTGCATTATTTTGAGCCTAAGCAATTAAAACTTTGTCAATCATTCTGAGCTCTCTGAGGGCGGTTCTGTCGAGACCATAAGAATGAAGACTCGTGTACATGGAGGTGTGGTGAAGCTTTACTGAACTGTCAGGCTCCCCATTTAATGACCTTGAATTTGGTGTTGCTGGGAGGAAATATACAAAGTGATAAGTTGCACATTTTCCATCCGTCTTCATCTATAGCTGGTGAGTGTTAAGTATTGCTGCTTTGGGGGAGTGTGTGAGGGAAAGATGCACACTGATGTGCCTGGGAAGTGCCAGATGTGCTGACCTCTGAACTGTGGGGCCTGCTGGGGAGTGACCTTGAGCACTGGAAGTGCTGTTAATAAAGCGATGAAAAAGAGTGTTAGTGCTTGCTCATTTAACGTTTGATTCTACACCCAGGACCCCACAGTGTTCCTTCTCAAGATGTTCTCTGCAGCTACCTGAAGAGAGGTTGTAGCCAGGTGGGGTTGGTCTCTTCTGCCAGGTACCCAGGGACAGATCAAGAGGACACAGCCTCAGACTGCACCAGGGTAGGGTCAGGATGGACATTAGGAAGAAATTCTTCATGGAAAGAGTGATTGGCATTGGAATGGGCTGCCCAGAAAGGTGGTGGAGTCTCTGTCCCTGGAGGTGTTTAAGAGTAGGCTGCATGAGGCACTTGGTGCCATGGGTTAGTTGATTAGAAGGGTTAAGTGATAGGTTGGACTCGATGATCCTAGAGGTCTTTTCCAACCTGGTTTGTTCTGTGAGTCTGTAAAACTAACAGGCTCGCTGTCTCACTGGAGTTATTTCTTTGCCTTCTGCAGCACTCTGGTGACTCTTTCCAGCCCCATGTTCTGAGGTTGGTTCTGCTTCTGAAGTGCTCATTTCCAACACCAAACACAGCTTGCTGTTTCTCACCTGGCAGAATAAGGCATAGTGTGCTTTGAGAACAGAGGAAAGGCTAACACATGAGGTAGCTCTGCTATAGAAAAGTGAGTTTCAATAAATCAATAGCTCCACTTACATTTACAAACCAATAATCAGGTACAGACTCAAGCAGCAGAGTCAGCAATGAGGCCTCTCAGATGCCCAGAGCCACAGGCATAAGGTGAGGACAGCCTGAGGTCTGAGCTGCTGGGCGGGAGCATATGGATGTGATGGTCTGCATGGGCAACCTGCTGCCTCCAGCTACTCAGCCTGGGTACCTGGGTGCTGCCCGGTACCTCTGCAGTCTTAGGTCTGGGGTGGTGACAGCTCTGCTTTCTTGGTATACTGTTGGATCTTGGTGCAGCCTGACTAGGCAGTGCTTTTCAGTAGAGAAATGGCAGATTCAGTTCAGGATTACCTTCGGTACAGTTCTGGGGCTAGCATTTAGCTATCATTTACACATCTGAGGTTTGCAGGTGATTTGTGCTCTTAAAACCAAGCCTTCAGTATCAGCCAGGCTGGCTTTCCAGTGTTTTCTGTTGAAAATGTCACTAAAAGCTGCTTGTTGCATCTGTGATTTATGCTAATAGAATGCACGCAGAGTGGAACTAACATTTAGATGTTGACTCTTGCTGGAAAACATTCAAGGCTCAGTGTTAGCTGTTGTTTTTTGCAGGAACAGTAGTGAAAGCATGATAACTCCTTTGCTTGGTGAGCTAAATGCTGGCAAATGGCCGAATTCTGCTGTAAATGAGAGGCAAGGCCCTCTGGATAAAGGTGGCATTGCATAGCACTTGCCGCTTCTGTCAGAGTCAACAAAGAATATAACAGAGATTTGCTTGGCTCACCAGTGCTGCAGAGAATTCTATTTAGGAGTGAAATGGGTCATTAATAGTGAGTTTTAAAATTTTTTAGTGGAAGGTTCAGCTTGCTTCCTAAAGCAGTGCCATTGTCAGATGGCTGTCACATTCCAAGGACAAGTGGTTTTGCTGCATGAGCAACAACATCATTGAATAAAGATACAGCCATTTAAAAAATAAATCTAGTTAGAAGCAAGAGGACAAATAGTTTGGGAAATGAAGGTTCTCAGCAAGGGTGGAGAACCACAAGTTCCTCCTTGGTTAATAGTCCTGGCTGTGTTCACAGGTCAGTATCTGCTGAGTTGCATTCTTTAATAGGAGATAACTGTGAAACTCGATGATCTCAGAGCTCTTTTCCAGCCCGGGTGATTCTGTGAAATAGACCCTTGGGGCTAAGTGTTCATTTGTTTTCTTCATTAAGAACACGTAGAGGTAAATTTGATAAGGTAGTATGACACTGGGTCTGTAGATCTCTGGGGCCAAAGGAGGGCGAAGGTGCCAGCCAGCTCAGTGCTTTCTGCCTGCAGAGGAGAGGATTGCAGGAGTGCTGCTGCTGTGTGTGCCAGCACACTGCCTGCAGCTCCCTCACCTCCCAGCAGCTTGCTTTTTACACACCAAAATGCTGTGAGCCTCACTAGCTTCTCTCACTCATCAAAGGAAGAAAGAAAAGAGAATTCAGCTAAGGCTGCCAGCAGATGTCCACCCCCTTGTGCAGCTCAGATACCCTTAGATGCTTTGCTTGCTGGCAGCAAATACCTGTCCAAAACAAGGCACAGCTCTGGGCCTTCAGCATTACCCATCTGAGACCACAACTCGGCTCCCGCTGCTGTTCTTCCTCATGTGAATTCTGCTCTTCAGATGTGGAAGGTACAACTGCAGACTCATCTCCCTTGATGAGCACACTTTCCAGCCCAGGAAAGGTGGCTTAAGCAGTGGCACTTTGGATGGCTTTGAAAACCCTGCAAGACGTCTCAGTGAGCTACTCGTCCAGGAAAGCTGAGGCTGGAGGTGAGGCTGCGCACCGGGCTCTCATTTCTCTCCTGAGCAGCATTCCTCACTCTGTACAGGTTCTGCATTTCCGCTTTTTCCAGTCTGACTGCAATTTGGATTTGGCTTCTTGCAGAGGTAGGGGCATGGAGTAGTGCAGAGAAGGTGTGAAGGGCAGCAAGTTTCCGCGCTGTGCACAGCAGCTCTGCCTAACCTCGCACCTGGAGCTGAGCTCGGGGAGCGTCTCAGGAGGCATTTTCCTTGCCTCTACAGATCGACAGCTGCAGAGTCTGGAAGCCTGAAGCTCACTGCGTCTGTGTCTGGTGCAGCATCCACTGGAGGCAGAGCTCTGAGAGGTCAGTCCCTGCCTTTCGGTCTCTGGCTCAAGGCAGCCCCAGGCCCACAGCTCCTGGCACAAGCCGAGAGCAGCACTCTGCTTATCAGCATTCTTTGAGCTCTCTGCCCTGCCATACCGCAGAGCTTTGCCACCAGCTCTCCTGCCCTTTCAGCTGCCTCACACCGTTGGTAACTGCTCTGTGTCGGGTGTGTCACTGCTTTGCTTTAGCAGCTTCCCACCATCACTCTCAGCTGTTTGCTGTCACTGGGATGCACAGGACTGCATTATTTGTTCTGGTTGTTGAAGGAGCACTGCTCTCCCCTTCTGCCCCCTCCTCTCCCACCACCTTTCTGGGACTATCTGAGCTCAGCAACACGATCTGTCTAAACTCTTACCTGTTGGTTTTGTAGCCAAAGACCATGATTGGCTCGGCCAATGATATATTGTCATAAAGCACTAAACCCTCACCAGACCATTAGTGAATTTATCATCTCAAAGAGCTCAATAAGCAGTGAAAGATAAACCTGGATTTTACTGCTGTGGAAGTCAGCAGGTTGAGTACTCCTTTAAATCTCAGTTTTGTCAATACTGGAATAATTAAGTCCCCATCACAAAACCTGCTTTTTTCACAGGTCTCTCATCACACTGAATCTAGTCACATTTGTGTTTTTTAAAGCATAGGGTTGTGGTGAACTACCAACAAATTCCTGTTGAAGCCTTTCTGCTCTGAGGCACAAGAGAAGGTAGAAGGGGCCTGAGCAGGACACATGGAAAGGAAACTGCTTTGTGCCTGTGGTCTCTGGTGGTGGCTGCATTAAAGTGGTCTCTGCAGCACTTTAGGAAGAACATTCACATGCTCCGTTCTGTACCATAAGGCTTGCTCCTGCTGGAAGCAGGGGATGGGAAGCTGCCCAGGCTCTCCTCTCGCCTTCCCTTCAGACATGTGTGACAGGTGCAGATGATTTCACTTGGCAGATAAACTGAAGAGTTCATTAAATGCAGCTCTGCAGGTTCAGGGCCTGGGCTGGTTGTTTTCTGCCATGCAGACAGGCCTGGCAATACTCAGCCAGCACCTGTGCTTCCCAGCCCCTTTGAAGCAGCCCTCTGGGGCACTAGAGAGCTGTGCTCTTAGGCAGGTGAGGTCTCTCCCATATGCTCAAGCTAAGCACTAGACAAGGCTGGACAAAGTTCTGCATGCACTGGCCATGACCTGTGAATTGTTCAGGTGGTTGTAGTTCCTCTGTACGGTGATGGTGGTGATGGTCATCTGGAGGACAAAGACTTGGTGTGAATGCCGCAGTGCTGAGCACTGGGTGCGCTCACCACATCCCTTAGGCTCCTGGCAGACAAAACCTTGGGATCTTCAGGAGGAGAGCAGGGTGCTGCTGAGACCCAGGCAGCTGGGGCTGCTCTGAGACCCTGCACCTGGCCTCTTCTGTTGAAGCCAGGAGCTTCATCTTTAGTGACCTGAGATGGAGCAGAGAGATGAGTAGGGCTCTGAGGAACCACACTGCAAAAGCTCTCCATAGTCTTTGACAGCCTCCTTTACTTTCTCCTTACACAGCCCCCATTTGCATGCATTTTAGCAGCATTGTTTTCTGTATCACAAGGGAAGAAGAGCAACAGATGTGCTTCTCCATTTTCTCCAGGGCCCTGGAAATCTTGCCTGGGGATATTTGTAGTTTCTGCTTTCTTCTAATTTCCTTCTGTTTGAAAGAGTAAGATAGAACAGGGCAAAGCCATCTGCATATTTGTACTTCTCAGATGAGGATTATTTCATTTGCAAGGAGCTTAATGGAATTCTGAAGAATCAGATTTGTTTATCATTTTAGGCAGTGGGATGACATTTCTGCTTTAAAAATAATTACTAGGCTGTGGCATATTTGTGAGCTCTTGCCCAGACTGAGAAAAACCCCCCTGGTCTCCAGAGAGCTCCTGGTTCTTCTGCCATTTGTAAACCCAGCTCTGCAGTGATGGCTTTAGTGATTAAAGACTGGAAGAGAGAGGTCTCGGCATAACCAATGAGTTCTCAGCATATGTTAATCTGTTCTGCTTTGAAAGGTTACATCCATTTATATTCCAGATGAAAATACTTCCTGACTTTATGGCGTGTAGGGACATTTTTCCCAGAGAGCTAAGTGCTCTGGTTAACGCTGGCAGTGCGGACCCAAAATACCCATGGCACTTTGAATTGATTAGGAAGTGTTGAGTTTAATAAAAACACATCTGAAAAGAGTGGAAATAAAATACTATATGGAGAGAGAGGCCATTTTCTTAAAGAACTTTAAAAAAATATTGTATACAGCAAATTTCATCCTATAGAGATCACGATAAAAACATGGAGCAAAAAGTTTAATTAAGACAGGATTGTATTTGCCTAAACAAGTCCTGGAGATGTCACTCGGCTCTGTCCTTCTGGGGTTTTTTGGGTGGGTGTGTTGGGTTTGTTGTTGTTGGGTTTTTTTCATTGCCTGTTGTGGCAGCACTCTAAAGAAGCCAGGTCTTTCTCCTGGCAAAGGAACCTGCATGTTCACATGGCTGCAGCCAGAGCAGCCAGCACGGTTTCCAGTGAGCCAAGCGTGTTCTCCAGAGCTCAGAGTTCTGGGGCAACTGTCTCATCAGAGATTCAGGTGGCACACTTGGTGTTCCTGGCAGGCACTGGATCCTTCAACTATGTCTTTGCCGTTGCAAGAAACGAGCTTCTCTCCCTGTGGAATTTTGCCCCCTCATCCTTCCCCCTCCTCAGGGGGAATCCATCAGTAGGCTAAACTAGGTCTGAGCAGGAAGTAACTTTCCAGATCTAGGGCTTGGTGCTTGGAAATATTTCCCTTCCTCTTCCAGATGAGGTCCTAACTAAGGCCTTCCTCAGCTTGTCTGAAATGTTTCCCACTCCTTTACATTTAGTCCGCCCTTTGCCACTGGAAGCACTCCTTTGAAGAGTAGGGAACCATTCAGATTCCAGTTGGGCGAAGGAATCTCAGCACTTCGAGGAGGTATTTTAAACACAAAACTGGGAGAGATGCAGAAGAGATCAGATGAAGTCCTGAATGGGAACTGGGTGGCTCCTGGGTACAGAAACAGGTGGAATTGAGCTCTGAGGCTGCAGAGGTTCAGTGTCAGCAGAGGCACTGTTCCCCACAGGTCAGATAGTTCTGACTGTCCAAATGAGAAGCTCTATGCAGCCAGGCTGAGGCTAAGCAGACCCCAGCTGTCCTTCCTGGAAAGAGTATGTGCCAAGACAGTGGTTCCTGGGGTGGCCAGTGAGAGATGCAGGTGCCAGACAAACTCATTGCAGCATCTGGCCTGCAGATAAGACAGAAACTGTTGTTTAGGTCGTGAACAATAAATGAAGTCTGTCTGCTTTCTACTGAGTGGCAGAGGTGCACCAAAGAGATTTACATGTGCACACACACAGAGCTGACAGGCTTCTGGGGCCAATTCCAGGTGTAGGATGTTGTCCTGCAAGCAGATAAAGACAGATGTGTGTGGCAGAGCCCCTGCATGCAGAGACGTTTGGCCATCTGCACTGGGCATGGCTCTGAGTTAAAGTGCTGGAGTGGAAGTCACCCTCCTGGGAACTACAGGCAACCCTTTAGTTCTGGAAGCAAGCCCTGCTAAGTTTCACTTAGCCCAGTACATGGCTTAGACATCCACTAGTCCTCATTGGTAGCTACCTTAAAATGCTCTGGAGGAGCCTTACACAAATGTATCAGGGGAAAATACAGTCTGAGTGTCAAGTATTAATTAACATGCAAGATACCAGCAATTGACTGAAACCTCTGCAAGTAATTTTATGACAATGTTTAATCCTCATTAATGACATACTCTCATTATTTAGGTAGATGTTTTCCTAGCGCACCAAAGATTTTCAGACCTGTTTCTGGGTGTTACCTTATATCCATTGTGAAGGACACAAGGGAGGCTGTGCTCTGGGATTCCAGCCTGTGGCTGAGCTGCCAGGCACCTCGTTTGGAGGAAACTTCTGTACAGAGATGGCAACATGGGGTATAGCACCAGGCATTCTTTGAGTGCAGGTTTGCCTTTGGAGCTGGGGAAGGAGGCCAAATAGAACTGAATCCTGTTTGAAGGTGTGCATTGGGCTCCTTTGAAAATCCCACTTGAGATATCTGTTTCAAATACTTTTTATCCAGATTTGATGTTCCAGTGACCTGTTAGATCAGTTTATGTCCCTGTCGATCTTTGTAGTGGCTTTGAACTACCACACCCCGGACAGGACAACATTTTACTCATCAGGTCGCCTTCAGGTGCCTTCAGCAGTGTGCTACTGGGTGGGCTGTGCACTGCAAACCAACCACAAGGCTCAGTCAGACACTTTGCATTCCAATTTCAAAGAGTTGCAAGGAAGAAATGAGGCCTTTAAAGGTGTTCAGTGTTAAAAATGCAGGTGTGGTTGTTACAATAAGCGTTGAGAGTTGCACAGTAGCTGGAGAATAATGGTTTGGTTCTGGAACAGTCTCTTCTTAATCTAAGGAGTGAAGGGAGTGAAGGAAAGAAGTGAGACAATTAGTTTGATTCTCAGAGCAGTGATCTTTAACTCGGGAGAACTCCCCACAAAGCCCTGCACAGCTGCAGACATTGTTGGTGCAGGCAAATCATTAATTTTCATCCTACCAAATATGTTTTTGTTGCCAGTAATTACAGGAAAACATAAATGTTTCTTCTAGGAATTGTTGTTTCCCATTACTGTATTAGTTGAGAATCCTTACTAATGGCTGACTATAATGAATATTACTTTTCACTATCTCAATTTTTCTTTAAATGGATCTAGCTGAAGGCACTTCAAATCCATCCCAATTACTGTATCACCCAGTTACTGTGAAGCTGCTAATGAGACATGATGCCTTTCTTGCTCTGCACTGACAAGCCTGCTCTGCTAACATCGAGTCCTCTCCTCGGTCACCTTCCTAGTGACAAATGTTTGTTACCACAAGCACTCTGAAGTCCCTGGGTTCTGTCGTGCAGAGGGCTGCTGGTGAGGCACTGATTGAGGGGCCCAGTTGGCTGGCTTCTTGAAACAGGCATGGTATAATTTTCTGATGAGGACTGCGCTGGCACAAGGTGATTATGGCTTCTCCAGAGCCTCGGGGGCTGTCTTCTTACTTAGGCAGGAGTTAGCCTGGAAACCCAACCCCTGTGTAACCTTTCTTACAGTTGTAGGTACTCTGCTGAGGATTTAAAGAGAAGCTATAGAAGGCAGCGAAGAGCTGATGCTGTTACTGTTGCCCTGCAAACCAACGCTGTGATCCTGCACTGGATCTCCCAGGCATCCGTGCTCACTGGTTGCCAGGTTTAGGGAATGGCTTTAGTGCATGTGACAGTTTATATTGCTCTGGAATAGATTAGGGAGCTGCACTGCAGCTGCATTCCACCTACTGATGCAGGTGGTCTTTGAAGGTGTCTCTAAGACATCTTCAGAATATGAGTAGTGGAGACACATGATGTAGGGACTGGAGTAAGGTTAGTAGAAAGTAGAAGTCTGCTATTTGACAGAGTGCCAGTGGAAGTGCACAGCAGCAGCTGCTGCAGTTACTGCCTGCTGCAGCCCTGAGTTAGTAGTTAATAAAGATGGAGTCAGTCTGACTTGTTTCCATCCAATTATCATTGTGGGTGGAAGATTTACTACTGCTATATCCTGAAATTTCTGATTGCATTGGACTTGTGTGAAACTGGAGTGAAGGAAAAGATCAATCTGGATATTACAGTAGGAAAAAAATGTGATGCTTAGACTATTATTTCTATATTAGCACTTTTTCTTCTGCTTATTCAGGTACTGTTATTTTTTTCCCTGTGGCAGTTAGAGAAAGTCTCGGACTGAAATCTGGCTGCTCTCCAAAATCCTGGGTCTGAATTGCCTTGCATTTGACCATGGTAGTTTCAGTGTTGAGCCTGCATCCACAAGAGCAGTGCCAGAGCTCTGGAAACAATTGGGTTCTAGAAGGTCATGTAAAAGGTCACCTTAATCCCCAGGCTCCCTAAACCCCAGGCTGCAGTGCAGTCAGTGTCAAGGCTGGGGGTGTTCTCACTAGTGGTGATTAGTTACACAGAGAAATCTCTTACTGCTGTGTTAGCTATGAAGTCAGCTGCTATTCAGCATCGCTCCCACTTACAAGCCTGAGAATTTTACTGAGGAATGAGAGTCCCAAACCACTGTGTGGACATGGACTATTAACAGCTTTAACTGGAAACATACCAGATAATTAGATTGCTTCCTAAATGGCATGCGTTTGTTGACTGCCAGCAATGATCTGATCCTTCAGTAAATAATAAACCAATCAATTTGAAATAGTTGTATTGTGTTAATGTCTCAAACAGTTACAGGTTACTCCAGCAGACGTTTATGCAATCACTTTAAATGGGAGCTGTGAATGTGGGAAGGGAGGGCTGTGAAGAAAAGTAATTAAGGTTATTGAAAATAGAAGTTGCTCCTGCAAGGTGGGAGTGCTGATTGAACACAGGAGCTCCACTTACATTTTGTTGTGCAATAGATTGTTTTAATAATACTGCAGGCAGGTTGTGATGGAAAAGAGAATCACTGGAGTAGAGCTGTTGGGGATGTTTATTTACAGCAGCCTGGGATGGATGCAGAGACAGGCTCCGTGTGAAACAGCTGCCCCGCGGTGCACTCACCCAGTCCTGGCGGGAAAAGGCAAACCTGGGAACTGATGTTAAGGTAAAAATGATGTCTGCTTAATGCTAGCCACTTTGAAAATGTCATGTTTGAAATTTAGATAACAGCTTAGCTTTGATATCTGAACTTCAATAATAAAATTGCTACCTTCTCCAACCGAGAATACAATTTTTCACCTTAAATCAAGGCATAATTGAAAAAGAAATATATTTATGAATCTTGGGCATCTTTTGGAGCCCTAAAAGCTACGGATGTGCATTCATGCACATACATGGAACCCCCTGAAAGAGGAGGGATGGTGTAGAAAGCAACTACTGCAAGGGGTTTTCAGCTGTTGGCTCAGGATTTGCCTCTGGTTTTCAATGTATTTGCATTGATCAGTCCTTAGCAGAGCCCTGCTGGGGCTCACTGGCTCGTGAATGCTGCACTCCCTGAGCCTTGTTTCCATATCTCTGACACAGTGTTGCTGCTGTTCCCATGGGAGCCTGCACAGCTTTCTTAGTGAAGCTTTTGCTCTTGCCACAACCTGCTGGCAGCAGGCCAGAGCTCAACCTGCCTTCACCTGAGCATTCTCCCGGCCCCAGAAAATGTGCTCAAAGCTGACCTTGGACGTTCAGCAGAAGGTAGGTCCAACTGATAGACCTGGGGCTGGCCTGCAGGGTAGAGAACAGCTGTTGGCTCTGTGGGAAGCCAGCATTTTTCTCCTGAGGATCTGGAGCAAAGCAGTTGGTGATAAACTCATGCTCTTAATTGTTCCTATCCGCCAAATCAAAGATCTTTACCATGTTCTTATTGCCCATTGACAGATGTGACTTCCAAAAACCCCTAATGTAAAGTGTAGAATGGAGTCTTCAGCAGGCGAATGGAATGAGGCTGTAGCCATAACATGTTTTGTGCACCAGCTCCAGTGTGTGAAACTCCCACTAGGAAATCAAAGATGCAGTGGTAGCCTGCAGGAAAGGGGTGGTGGAAAGTGAATCACAGGAGACAAAGCTGTCTGACTTATTCTGGAAGAGGCTGAGAATGACAAACTGAAGCTGCAATGGCAACCCTAAAGAGGGACTCTCAAAATGTCTTTGTCTCCTGCAGCTTACTGAGGGTGGTGTTTCCCCTGTTGCAGATAGCAGGAAAACAAGATTGGGCTGTTGCGTTGAACTGGGCACAGCATGAACTCCAGGAAGGCAGGGATGAACTCATCCCACTGAATGTCACGTTAGCACATTCAGAGCACAGAATGCCCTTTCTGGAAATTTCTACTGATTTTTCTGACACACGAAACATTGCAGAGTATGGACACAGATGCATCATTCCCCCTTGCAGAGAGATGAGACACACTCGGCACAGCTGCTGCAAGGGGCCTGGCAGAGCCTCCTGCTTTACAGAACATAGGGAGACCTGATGGTAAATCTCAGAGAGGAGATTTTCAGAATCAAGAGGTCTCTGCCTTATTCACCTGCACTCAGGCTGCTCATACTGAAGGCACACCAAAGAACTCTTCTGCTTTGCCAGGCTTTTATGACCAAGGCACAGCTGATGCTGAGTGATTTTGGTGTGCATAGTTCAGAGGATCAAGTTGTGCAGCATTTGTACTCTTACTGTCGATTGAGGGTTCTGCCCTGTGTGATTTCACAGTGACCGGGAGGCATTTCTCTAGTGGCACAGTATTGGCAGGTGTTCTGTTCTCTCAGTGAGGACAGGGCTGATAACCTGCTGCATACCCTGTGCATGCTGCCTCTGGATGTGCCGCACACTTGTGCCTGCTCTTCTCCCTCCTCCTCTCAGTGCAACTTTCTGCTCTGCAGCCCCTAGGGTGCTAGGTCTCATGGGCGTTGTTGCTGTCTCACCTGCTCACCCATTTCTATTGTTCCTTTGTCTCTACCTTCTTCATGTTACATGAGATTTTTGGGGGGAACAGTGTGCTGCTTGCTGGAAACTGAAGTACTCCAGGGAAGTGCCTTAAACCAGCAGCTGACCTCTGGAAACGCCAGCAAGCCTCTTGCCGACCACCCATGCGTGCCCAGACAGTCTCCAAGATTTAGTGTACAACAGATGTTACACTTTATGCTCTTTAGTTTTCTGGTGTGTTTCTTGGCCCTGCTGTAGATAATGGAGATTCTTGCCATCTCCCTGCTCTCTCTCTAAGAAGCCAGAAGGCACACCAGAAGACTGAAGCCCTGGAAGTGCGGCAGCTGTCATCACTCTGAAAGAGGTGATTTTGAAACAGGTACTTTGGAGAGCCCAGTGCCTTGTCATTCAGCCTGTCTGTGCCCAGCACAGTTTGACTAGTCACTGCAGGCAATCCCAAGTTTTCAGAAGCTGGTAGTGCTTGTGTGGACTACCACAGTTCATAGTTGCTACTTACAGGCAGCATGGGAAAAGCTTTAATGGCTGGCTGCAGCCTGTGCTGCTGCAAGGTGGGCATAATGCAAGAGAGCAGGGAAGAGGCAACTCTGAATAGAAGTAGAATGTTATTAAGTGGATAGGCCCCAGTTTGAAATGTCACTGTGGTACAGCTGCTGCACAGGAGTGCTATGGGTTATTGTATGCTTCCTCTCACATACCAAGTCATGCAAGTGCTTATTGCAAACCTTAAGTGAGTGACACTGCCTGTGCCTGTAACTCTGCTATGCTTAAATTGAGCAGATCAGCCTCCTGCCTTGCTTCTCAGAGACACTCAGCAGACCCCCCTGCTTCGCTGACTGGAACTCGGCAACCCTGCCCTGTGGCTGGCAGTGCTAGGTGAGCTACCCACCTGAAATAACACACCCTTTACTAGCTGTCTTGTCTACACGACAGCTTTGTCTTCTGATCTATTGCAGCTTGTCCTTCAAAATTCCATTTTTTTTCACTTGAAATGGTTTGCAGACCCGATTATGCCAATGGCTTGCTCTATTTTATTTTTTTTTTCAGTTGAAATCCTAGGAAATATTTGTTTTTTTCCAAGCCATCTTTTTTTTTCTTACCTCTATTATAGTTAAGTAAGTTGCCTCTGCAAATTCCTGTCTTACCTTGTGGGTTAGGTGTGTTTGTTCTGGTTTGTTTTTTAAGGTTAAAAGTTTTTATTATTTAAGAGGGGCTGAGCTAAGAAACTAGCTACCTCCCTATCCGCTAGCCTAGGCAGGTTGTTTGACTCCTGCCTTGTGAAAACACAGTAAGAAATATGCACGGAGAGGATGTTGTGTTCTCTGGCACAGCTTGGAAACACTCAATTTGCTTCAGCCTTGCTGCCTGTTCTTGCTGAAAGGGTCATGCAGCACAATCTGTGGCAGCAGAGCAGGGTCCTGCAGAAATAACGACCCTGGTTGGCAGAAAAAGGTTTGCCTCCCACTAAAACAATTTTGGCATATCTCCAAGTTCATGTTTGGCAAACGCTTATAGCAACATAAAACTGAAACTCAAGGGGAGAAGATGGAGTTGCCGAAGCAGGCGGCAAAGGCTGCTTTACTTCGATCCCAAGTACTTTGGGTGCAGTGCTGCTTCCTGGGCAGCTGAGGGATGCGGATATCCATGGAGAAGTCTTACACGGAAGTACTTTCACGCTCACTTTTGATTTTACATGCATGCACTCGTGCCTTTGCGTACGCTCACTTGTGCCTTTGCGTACGCGCACTTCGCGCTCACTTGTGCCTTTGCGTATGCGCACTCGCGTCTTTGCATACACGCACTTCACGCTCACTTGTGCCTTTGCGTACGCGCACTTCGCGCTCACTTGTGCCTTTGCGTATGCGCACTCGCGTCTTTGCATACACGCACTTCACGCTCACTTGTGCCTTTGCGTACGCGCACTTCGCGCTCACTTGTGCCTTTGCGTATGCGCACTCGCGTCTTTGCATACACGCACTTCACGCTCACTTGTGCCTTTGCGTACGCGCACTTCGCGCTCACTTGTGCCTTTGCGTATGCGCACTCGCGTCTTTGCATACACGCACTTCACGCTCACTTGTGCCTTTGCGTACGCGCACTTCGCGCTCACTTGTGCCTTTGCGTATGCGCACTCGCGTCTTTGCATACACGCACTTCACGCTCACTTGTGCCTTTGCGTACGCGCACTTCGCGCTCACTTGTGCCTTTGCGTATGCGCACTCGCGTCTTTGCATACACGCACTTCACGCTCACTTGTGCCTTTGCGTACGCGCACTTCGCGCTCACTTGTGCCTTTGCGTATGCGCACTCGCGTCTTTGCATACACGCACTTCACGCTCACTTGTGCCTTTGCGTACGTGCACTTCGCACTCACTTGTGCCTTTGCGTACGCACACTTGTGCCTTTGCGTACGGGCACTTTGCGCTCACTTGTGCCTTTGCGTACGCGCACTTCGCGCTCACGTGTGCCTTTGCGTACGCGCACTTCGCGCTCACTTGCGCCTTTGCGTACGCGCACTTCGCGCTCACGTGTGCCTTTGCGTACGGGCACTTCGCGCTCACTTGTGCCTTTGCGTACGCGCACTTCGCGCTCACTTGCGCCTTTGCGTACGCGCACTTCGCGCTCACGTGTGCCTTTGCATACGCGCACTCGCGTCTTTGCGTACGCGCACTTCGCGCTCACTTGTGCCTTTGCGTACGCGCACTTTGCGCTCACTTGTGCCTTTACGTACGCGCACTTCACGCTCACTTGTGCCTTTGCATACCCGCACTTGTGTCTTTGTGTACACGCACTTTCGCTGTCACCTGCGCCTTTGTGTACATGCGCTTTCGCGCTCACTTGTGCTTTTATGCATGCTCACTTGTGCCTTTGCGTATGCGCACTTTTGCATGCACTTGTGACCTCACATATGTGCACTTCCAGGCCCACTTGCATCTCTGCATATGCGCTTGCACCTTTGCGTACGCACACTTTCACACTCACTTGCGCCTTTGCGTATGCAGTTTCATGCTCATTGTGTGTGCACTCGTGCCTTTGCGTACATGCACTTTCACGCTCACTTGTTGCTTTGTGTATGCGCACTTGTGCCTTTGCGTATGCCCATGTGTCTATGTGTACAGGCACTTACGCCTTCGTGTACATGCACTTTTGCGCTCACTGCACACACACTTTCTATATCTTCACCTTCACGGCATTTCAGATGTTTTCACACCCATTTCCTCTCATTCCCGCCTTTTCTTCCTTGTGCCCTTTCATGCCCTTGCACCTTCTCACTTATCTGTGAGCTTGAGGCAACG
This sequence comes from Semnornis frantzii, assembly GCA_013399775.1. Taxonomy (NCBI): domain Eukaryota; kingdom Metazoa; phylum Chordata; class Aves; order Piciformes; family Ramphastidae; genus Semnornis; species Semnornis frantzii. The sequence goes on from VWYK01048502.1 coordinate 219,722, forward strand.
AATCAGTTTATGGACGGAATGACGCAAAGATCAAGCAGGAGATTGTGCACTTCTGTCCCTAACCTGTCACCCTACCCGAATCTGATCTTGGCCAGTAAACTTGAACCCTACCCTCTCTCACAGCCTCAGTCCAGCCAACCCAAACCCATCTGTCAGTTCAATACCTTTTTTTCCACCTGTCAAAGAAATATTTTTCAGTGGTTGTAAAAGAAAACCAGATTTCAGAACTGTCCCACATCTCCCTCAGCAGGTTTTCTGTCCTCTGTGCAGTTCACAGTGTGGAGGTCAGGGGATGACACAACTGTTCTTCCATCAGCAAGCTGAGCCTTACTTACAGCAAGCATGTTTCTAGCACCTTGACCCCTCTTCCTCTGTACTCACCTTACCTCATAAACAGGGGCAGGAGTGGCTGAACTCAGGAGATGAATGCTCTTGCAGAGTATCTCCGTTCAGTGAGCCGTCAAAGCAAGACAAGAAAGTGACCTTAGAGCTAATTTTTCACTTTAATAGTCTCAAACATTTCCAGACTTGGCATCAAACTCTGTTTCTCACCAGGCAATAAGCAAGGCAGGTTCCAGTGGACTCTTCTAAATGTTTAAATTTAAGCTTCATAACACTGAAGATGTTTGACACGGCTACAAAACCAGGATGAGTGGCAGAATTCTTTTGTTTTTCAACCTACATTCTCTTAGTAGCAGAGAAACTGTTTGGAAGGCGGATCACACTCTTGGTTTGTTCAGGACCTGTTTGCCTCTACCAACAAATGGCTTTATAACATCACAAGGATAAAATTTCAAATGAGCCAACTCGAAGAAAGAACATCTGGACTTGTTTTTTCTTCAACGCCTCCAGTACCACCTGTCTAATAAATATTAAAACCCATCTTTTACAGTAGAGGAAATGTTAATTATTTACCAAAAAAAAAAAAAAAATAAGAGCTGAACAAACTTCTTGGTTTTTTTTTTTTTTTTTTAAAACACCAAAGAAGCAAACAGCAGTCACAGGACCTGTCGCTGTTAGTGGAACTTTCTTCTTTGGTGCATCCTTTTTTTTGCTGGTGCTGCTGGCAGAGGTAAGTGATTTTTTATTCTCAGCTGGCGAGACCTGGTTAGAAAAGCAAAAATGATTCTTAATAATTTCACACTACTTCAACTGCAGGAATTCGGGCCTACTCCTGGGCCATAATGCTGCAAAAGGATCTGCAAACAGAAGCTTCTGTGTTCAGCAGATCTCCAAATTCAAGGAATAAGGCTTCTGTAAGCAGAAAGACTTTATGTCATCCCTTTCTAACTCAGGTATCAGCTGCATGGGGAAGTGTTCCAGAAGGCACTGCTGAGGAGGCCAAGGCACAAGAGGTTCTCTGAAATCTCTTGCTGGTGGCTGGATGAGCGATTTGGTCTCCTGGAAGGTGTTCCTGCCCATGGCAGGATTATCTTCAAGGTCTCTTTCTGCCTAAACCATTCTGCGACTCTACAAAAAGGTTAGAGGTTGCAGAGTATTTACTGCACTATATCACTGTCAGCTAGACTTCATCAGGTAGATAAGCTAAAGCAAGTCCATCTCATTCTGGAAGGTCCAACTGACACAAGAACGCATTCTGCTCATGAGGAGAGATCATGGAATTCGATGCAAGCACAATTTTTACTTACCTCCAGGGCTCCTTCCAGCCTTCTTCAAGACATCACAAATTAAAGCCACTGAAAAGAAAGAGTAAATGAAAAAAAAAAACCCAACAAAACCAAAACAAAAACATATAAGGCCACTGTGGAGCATTCTAAGTATTGTAATCCAGCATCTGTGTTTAAGTCTTATGACCAAACATGAATTACTGTATGAACTCATAGCTACAGGTTAGGCAGTGACCTGGCACTGCCACACGCCCCTCTACCAACACTGCATCTTTCTCGCCTAAATCCAGACCTGTTCCTCCCTCTGAAGCCCTATCCATTAGCTCAGGCCAAGGTACAAACCTCCAGTTGGAAAAATCCAAGANGTCTTATGACCAAACATGAATTACTGTATGAACTCATAGCTACAGGTTAGGCAGTGACCTGGCACTGCCACACGCCCCTCTACCAACACTGCATCTTTCTCGCCTAAATCCAGACCTGTTCCTCCCTCTGAAGCCCTATCCATTAGCTCAGGCCAAGGTACAAACCTCCAGTTGGAAAAATCCAAGACAAAGGGGCACTATTGTACAGGCAGAGTGAGAGAAGAGCAGGAGTTGTCCCTCAAGTCTGAAGCAGTGCCACCACATTTCCTGCCCCTGCCCTATGTCCCACTTAACACACCATCTGCTTTGCAAACCTAAGCATCGAGGAAGGGGTTTCCAAGTTTGTTTGTACCCTACCAAGAACGATACACATGAAGACACATCTCATTGCAACCTTGAACATCACAGACATGCACAGCCCCCTGAGATACCACTGA
>VWYK01048506.1:867-15038 GCA_013399775.1 Semnornis frantzii
AAAAAAAAAAAAAAAAGGCACAACACCTTATCAGCTCTGTTCTTGTAACCAACATGTGCTATCAGTCAGAAATTAAAATAATTAATCAAAATATCACAGAAAATCATTGTCAGGAACACACTTTGCAACCCACCAGAGCATCTGACACAAACCAGGCACTTCTCCTGAAACCAGCAACTCCTGTTTGCTGCATGAGAGACATTTAATGAAGTCTTGGTGAGGAGAAGTGGAGTTTGCCCTCTTCTAGTAGACAGAGACTCAGCAGTGCTTGTCCTCGGGAACAGCACAAATCTCTTTCCACCTTGCAGTGGATGCCAAATCTTTAAAACCTTTCCATCTTGAGGGTTTCCTAGACTTTTCCTTCCTGCTTTTGCAGAGCAAGCTCACTTTGCAAATAGACAGAGCTGAATTTTCAGAACAGTTCTGAACTTATTTACTGAGTGCATCACAAGTTAAATTCACTGCAGGCACACAACCCACTCCAGCACAGCCGATGGAGGAAAGCCGCACTCAAGCAAAACACCTCCTGAAGTCACCTCCCTGAACCACTCAGAAAAAACAATTTAATTGAAATGTGTCTGAGGAGGAAAGGCTCAGAGAAACCGGAAGCTGTTGAGCCTGGAGAAGAGCAGCTCCATCTTAAATGTTCACAAATAACTGAAGGGTTGGTATGAAGAAGAAGGGGCCAGGCTCTTTTCAGTGGTGTCCTGTGACAGGACTAGGGGCAGGGGGCACAAACTGGAACCCAGGTGGTTCTACCTGAACAGGTGAAGAAACTTCTTTGTTGTGAGGGTGCTGGAGCCCTGGAGCAGGCTGCCCAGAGAGGTGGTGGACTCTCCTTCTCTGGAGACTCTCAAAACCCTCCTGGATGTTGTGATCCTCTGTGACCTGCCCTAGGTAGCCCTGCTCACCCCAGGTGACCCTGGATGATCTCCAGAGGTTACTTCCAATCCCCACCGTTCTGTGATTCTATGATTCAATGAAAACATAACCAAGCGCTACTATGATTAACAACCTCAGTTCTCAAGATCTACTGCATGGAGAATGCTGTAACCATCACCATGCCCTACCAGCAACTGGACCTGTTCTACCGGAGCTTCCTCCAAGCCAGTCTGAAATAAACGTGCCTCTCAATATCATAACTGTCCTACTGCTGTCCTTCAGACTGCATTTAATGTTCAATATTGGCTATTTATACCACCACTAAGAGCCATACAGATCTTCAGGTGAAAAACAAAGCTTTGCCAATGAGAAGGATGGAAATCCATGGAGGTGGTTCCTCTCCTGATGCCGTTAAAAGGTAGCTTACACTTTGCAAGGGGAAGCAACCCCAACTCCACGCCCTGCGATGGACCTGTGCTGAGCTTGCTCAGCATCAAAACCATGCACACTTTGCTCTGTATCTCAAAAAAAAAAAAAAAAATCATGATGTTGCCCTAAATTGCTGTGCAGTGAGTTGAGGAGTGCAAGCCTTGTGCCATTGCTCCCATCAGGAGCCACATCTGCAGCCACAGCCCAGTATTTCACTGAAGGAGGATGGATTCACCTGCTTCAGTTCACCACTGAGTGCTCACCTTGGGTTTATCTGCAGCCAGCTCCACGATCCTCAGAGAAATGGTACTTGGAACAGTTTAATGATGAATGACATTGCCTAAACCTTTCTTTGTTTTGTGGGAAATGGTGAAATCCATGGGAAAGTGGTCAATATTACCTTCACTTTTTTATTTGCTCTTGGAAAAACATGGTCTTGTGGAAGCAGATGCTTATTGACAGCCAATAAATGAAACTTAATCAGCACCAGCAAGTGTGAAAAGCCAAGTTTTTCCACATTAATTAATGAATTTATGTAAGAGGTTTCCTCAATGGTTTTTTTTTCCAGATCATGAATTGGGGGTTATGGCTTTTTACTATTTAGGTAAAATGCTGTCATGAACCCAAAGTAACAAGTTAAGTGCATGGGGGTGGTAAAAATTATCCAAATGATCCAAATGATCAAAATTTCAGCCAGTTGAGCCGTATGGGGACAACTGGAAGGTTTTCTGGAGAAGAAAAACAAATTTAAAAACAGGGCTAATATCTGAAAGCAGCAACAAGAGGCTGCAAATCTACAACGTGAGGGCAAGTTGCCTAACGATGCCCAAGATCTCCAAGACACACCACTGTGCTGTAAAGATTCATTACTGAGTTTAGGAAGAAAACCCAAAACTTACAGAGAGCTAACTAAAACAAAAACAAACCCCACCACCCCACCCCCCCCAAAACAACACAAAAAACATAACCAAAAAACCCCACAAGCATACCTACAGATGGTCCACCATGTCTAACAACCTGTTCACTTCTTTTCTGGGCATCCTCTTCTGCCTGGATCTTGCGCGCTCTGGTTGCCTGATAGGACTCTCTTGTTGGACGTACTATAATTTTTTTCTGTATTGTCCCCAGACAATTGAGTTGCAAGGCTTCAGAACTACAAAAACATTGAAAAAAGTTGAGGTGAAGCACTGCATTTCCCCCCCCCCAGGTTTAGGAGTCTGGTTGTATGAGGAACCTTAAAACCTGTCTTAACAGGTTAAAAAAGACAAAAAACCCAAACCAAAATCCCCCATCTTCCAGGTCTGGCAGTTAGTTAGGGCTTAAATATATCTGAAATTGTCTCTACACATCCAAATTTTGTTGTTTTTTAATCGTTGATGTAACTGAAATTTCCTTACAGAACCAGACTTGAGAGGCAGGCTCAGGGCAGTATGGTGGCTCTAGTGCTATCTGCTGCAAAGACAGTTAGAAGGCCACCTGAGTAGTCACACTGAGTAAGTCTTGGCTTGGAGGCTTGCTCTTAATGCTGAGCAGGTCTTGGCTTGGAGGCTTTTTATTGGCTCTCAGTTCAGCACAGGGTCTACTCTTCTCCACTTCACGTGGCCAGTGGTGGTCTGAGACCCAGCATGGGCAAGTCTGACTCCCCTTGAGACCTGCACCCTGTCCTCCCCTTGTCTTGCTCACAAGGATACTCGCCCTCCTTGGGGCCTCATCATCCTTGGTTGACCTGTCCAATTCTCTGAGGAGTCACCTTCAACAAGAAGCACTTAGAGCAGAGCCCATGTGAGGGTAAGGACAGTGAGGTTCTCCTTGATAGCATTAGGACAGGAATTGGGCTTCAGGAGGTGTTTCTAAAGGAGCCTGGTCCTCCGTGGTCAATCCAGCCTCACTACCAGCACTCCTAACGAGCATAGGGTGCAGCACTCACCACTGCAACAGCAAAAGTCCAACACGTTCAGCTAACTCAAAACACTTCAGCCACTCCAGAACTCACTATCCAGGCTTCAAGAAGAGATTCTTGACTCTTCACATCTCAGCTTAACCACAGTAATTTCTGTAAGCCACAAGGCTGGACCAAGTCACTGATCAATACCTCAAGGTAATAAAGGTATGGATGTGTCCATAGCCCAGCACTACATTCCCAAATCATTGCAGGAAGAAGAGGTCCTCTTAACACCTCAAGTACAGCCTTTGCCCTCTGGCCACCTCCTTGAACATCATTGCCCTTGTCTACTTTTTCATTGGAGGAACAACCAAACACTGACTCAGACCCTTCTCCAGGTGAACACTACACCTGAGCCTGTTCTGAATCTGGATTTCCCTTAGGCACAACATCAGGCCAGACACCTTGTAGAGGACCTATCTGGTTTTATTTTTGTTAAATGACTTTGTGTCTACTACTGCACAAGTTTGGCAATGACTTGGCAGGCACTTTCTACAAGGTGGCTACAGAGTACCTCACCAAGGCATCAGTAAAACCACATTAAAATGACCCAGGCATGCAATTCAGAATTACTCAGAGCTGAAAGATCTTACATTTAATCTTACTCAACACAAAACCCCCAGTTTCATTCAACTGCATATGCTGCTTCCCAAAGAAGAAAGTGTCCTCAGAGACCATAGAATAAGTCGGGTTGGAAAAGACCTGAAAGATCATCCAGTTCCAGCCCCCTGCCATGGACAGAGACACCCCTCACTAGCCCAGGTTGCTCAAGACCCCATCCAGCCTAGCTTTGAACACTGACAGGCTTGTAGCCTCCACCAGCTTCTCTGAGCAACCTGTTCCAGGGCCTTGCCACCCTCATGGGAGAGAATCTCCTCCTAATATCCAATCTAAATCTAGACTAGATGCTGAGGAAAGGCAAGTAGGAGGACAGGTAGGATCTCTGGCTGCAGGCATGCGTACTGCTTGCTTTGTGCCAGCCTTCAGAGTTTTTTGGTCCCTTTCAGATAATCATCAAAAAAACCCTTACCACAGCCCACACTGCCCTAGGCTCCCCCAGCTCTGGCTGTAAGCACCTGGACATTGACATTTTGCTGATCCCACCAGCTAAGTGAGCTTACTGCAAGGCCGCATTGCACAAGACACCAAACACAAGAGGAGAAAGAGGAGGATGAGGATACTGAGGGATCTCCTACTAGGCAAACAGCCATTAAACAGGCTTTTCCTCTTTCTGTCCTCTCAAACCCACCACCAAGACAAATCTCTGCATTGAAATTGACAGCTCTCCTGTGGTTAAGAAGCTGACCAGCACCTGCTGGGCAGGTGTCAGTGAGCTATTCTCTCACAGATCAATACAGGAACTCTGCTTTGCCATGTCCTACTTAATCAGATGGGACAAACGGTTACTCAGCACCAGAAGATTACATCAACACTAGGCTGCACACCACATTCTATAAGATGAAGCAAAACCTGATGTGAAAGCAATGTGTTTCCTGGTCGTTTTGGTAAGCATTAACACTCTTCATTCTGACTCGAAGGACCAGCGCGAGGTGCTGCTGTCCTGTGTCTGGGTTCTGAAACACCTACAGTGACGGATAAAGTCAGTGATTGGTGTGGTTCTTAAAGGAACACAGCTATATGGTATAGTTTTATATATATATAGTTAGATACAGTTATACGTGGTTGTGTTTGGAATCACTCCAATCCAAGTGCAGAATCTTGCACTTAGCTTTGTTGAACATCTTGAGGCTGGCATTGACCCATCTCTCTAGCCTGTCCCTGTCCCTTTGGGTGCCATTCCTTCCCTCCAGCATGTTGACCACACTATAGAGCCATGTGCAATCCATATGGTCACCACAAGCACATGAAATACATTTACATGTGATTGTAGAATGGATCTGGTCTTGTCTGGAGGATGCCAAGCTCTAAATGCTTTTTAAAATAGCAGTAAGAGGTGAGAAACTACTCAAGAGTCGCTTCTTTTTTTTTTTTTTTTTCCCCCCTCAATAGCAAACCCCAAAATAACTACGTACAATTATCATGAATCCAGGGAATTAATTTTCTGGTGCATCTCACCACCGGCAGCATGCTACTGTTAGAAGTTTTCACTGCATTCTCAAAGGCACAGAATCTACTCAAATTGGCTATGAAAATGTGAAGTAAAACTCACCCTGAGCTTGTTTGTTGGATGCATTCAAAACTTCCAGGATCGTTATTATTGCTAATGTTTGACATGTTGAACTTAAAGGTCTCCACGTCGTCTGGCTGGTCGCTCCTGGGAACTGTAATGCACTGAAAGGAAAAAGAAAATGAACTCATGTTAAAAAAAATGCATCTGCACCCCTTTGCTTCTGGTCCTAACCTTGGCTTTGCCAAGGGCAAACTGTGCCTGGCAAATTTGGTGGACTCCTATGAGGCCTTTGCTACCTCCTATGGTGTAACAGCGTTGATGGACAAAGCAAGAGCAACTGCTGTCATCTCCCTGGGCTTGTGCAAAGTCTTTGACACTCTCCCCGACAATATGCTGGTCTCTGAACTAGAAAGACATGGGTGTGATGGGTAGGCAAGGAGTTGGTTTGATAATCTCACTCAAGGAGTGATGGGCAATAGTTTGATGTCTAAGTGAGAACAGTGACAAGTGCTGCTCCTCAGGAGACCAGTGGGACCAGTGCTCTATAACATTTTTGATGGTGACAGGGACAGTGGAATCGAGGCACCCCCAGCAAGTTTCTCAAGAACAACAGGCTGAGTGGTGTGGTTGACATGTTGGTGGGAAAGGGAGCCATCCAGAGGCACCTGGACAGCCTGCAGAGCTGGGTCCAAGCAACCTCATTAAGTTCAACAAAGCCAAGTGCAAGGTCCTCTGTGTGGATCAGCACAAATCTAGGCTGGGTGGAGAATGGAGAGAGAGCAGTGCTGAGGAGAAGGACCAGCGGGTGCTGAGTGAGGAGAAACTCAACATTATTCATCTGCATCGCCCAGCAGTGCAGGCAGCAGGGGCAGGGAGTGGATTCTGCCCCTCTGCTGTGCTCTGCTGAGACCTCTCCTGCAGGGCTGGGGCAGGTCCGGAGGAGGCCACCAAGATGACTAGAGGGCTTGAGCACCTCTTCTATGAGGCCAGGCTGGGAGAGTTGGGGTTGTTCAGCGTGGAGAAGAGAAGGCTCCAGGGAAACCTTAAATCAGCCTTTTTCTGTGACATGATGGAAGTCATATAAAAATTTTCAAAATACAGTTTATTAAAAAACATAGCATCACAGGCTGGTTTGGGTTGGAAGGGACCTTAAAGTTCATTCAGTTCCAGCCCATGGCAGGCATTCCTCCCAACAGACCCATCTAACTTGCCTTTGAACCCTACCAGGTTTGAAGCCTCCACAACTTCTCTGAGCAACCTGTTCCAGCGTCTCACCACCCTCACAGGAAAGAATTTCCCTCTAATGTCTCATCTCAATCCAGCTTCTTCACTGTCACTTGTCTTGTCACTCCCAGCCCTTGTCCAAAGTTCGTCTTCAGCTCTCCTGGATACCGGGAGATACCAGCTCCCTTGGGTACCGGGAGGCTGCTCTAAGGTCTCCCTGGAGCCTTCTCTTCTCTAAGCTGAACATTCCCAGCTCTCCCAGCCAGGCCTCGCAGCAGAAGGCTTCCAGCCTTCCCATCACTGCTGCAGCCTCCTCTGAACCCCATCATCCCTAGGAAGACCATGGGGACCCAAGTGTCACTAAAATCCATCCAGATTCGGTAACACTGATTACCACTGACTGAAAGTTTCAGCACATTGGTTCTACCATAAAGACAGCAGATGTGCATGGATGGATTCCAACACTTCGGCTAAACCCACTGCAGAAGTTAATGTTTTTAAACAGGATGTCCTTTTAGGAAAACCTAGAAATAGAAATTAATTCCTCAAGAACTACATAGCCTGGTAGAGGGAAGTAGTTAACTTGCTGTATATACTTGGACTTCAGTTCTCAAAACTTACAGAAAATCATAGAATGGTTTGGGTTTGAAGCGACCTTCAAAGGTCATACAGTTCAACGCCCCTGCAGTCAGCAGGGGCATCCTCCACTAGAGGAGGTTGCCCAGCGCCCCGTCAGCCTCACCTTGAATATCTCCAGGGATGGGGCCCCAGCCACTTCCCTGGGCAACCTGTTGCAGTGTTCCAACACCCTCCTGGTGCAGAACTTATTCCTCATATCCAATATAAATCTGTTCTGCTTTAATTCCAAGCCATTGCCCCTGGTCCTGTCCCTGCAGGTCTTTGGGAACAGTCCCTCTGCAGCCTGCTTGTAGCCCCTTCAGGTACTAGAAAACAGCTCTAAGGTCCCCCTACAACTTTTGCCAGCTGAACAACACCAGCTCCCTCAGCGTGTCCTCATAGCAGAAGTGCTTTGTGGCTCTCCTCTGGACCCTCTCCATCAGGTCCATCTCCTTCTTGTGCTGAGGGCTCCAGAGCTGGATGCCTGATCTCTCTGAGAGACTCCCTGGACATCCAGGTTAATGCTGTCTTAACTACTCCACCAAGACTATGAAATGATCTAAGCACTGACCCCAACACAACCCTCTTAAATATCAGGAATTTCTGTGCTCTAATATTCAGCATTCTGGAAGAACTGATAGGGGTATTAAGCCACAGAGTGGCTGGGTGTGTTTTGATGTGAAGACAGTGGCTGGCCTTTGAGCCCATTTGAAACACATCTTTGTTGCTCTTCCAGTCTCTTTTATTTTATTTTATTTTATTTTTTTACCTCCTAGATATAGAGAAGGACACTGATAAAGTATGGAGGAAACAGAGTATGCCTGCTCATCAGCAGATGCCTGTGAAGCTTATCACCCACAGCAATTCCCCAGGAGTTAGCTCAAAAGGAAACAGTGAATGTTTTAAAGCTATACATACACAAACTCTGAAAGAAGATTGTTGAAGGATCCAGCCACTGCCAACACTTTCTTTGCATGAGCAAAGAAAAGGTCTAGAAATTTACTTTCATCCTCAAATTGTTAGGATTAATTTCTCACAGACTTGGGAAGAAGTAGAGGAACATTTATTCACAGAGCCACAGAGTGCATGGGGCTGGAAGGGACCCTCAAAGGCCTTAGAGCTGTCAAAGCATAAACATTTAGGATTCCGTGTAAGGCAGACAGAAATTCACAGAATTTTTATGTGGTTTTCACCACAAAAAAATGTCAGATTTAGATATTGAATCCACAGTGGGGATAAGGGAGGTTGGTGCTGACAGAAGCACCTGTGGCCAAAGGTGCTGTCAAGAGCCCAGGTGAGCTACAAGCTCAGCTGTCTGCTCTGGTTTGTTCACCACTCTTTTCCTTCAAAAAAACACAACTTTTATTCACACTGATCACACAAAGTCACAAACTGCATCTGATTGGAAAGGATCCTCCAAGAGCATCTTGTCCAACCCTCTGCAGACAGCAGGACACTTTCAGCTACAGCAGGCTGCTCAGGGACACATCCAGCCTGACCTTGAATATCTCCAGGGATGGAACCTCCACCACCTCCCTGGGCAGCCTGTGCCAGGGGCTCCCCACCCTCACTCTGCACAACTTCTTCCTGATTTCCTCCTGATGTTCAACCTAACTCTGCCCTGATCCACATCCAAACTGCTGCCCCTCAGCCTGTCCCCACAGGCCCTTCTCAACAGTCCCTCCCCAGCCTGTCTGCAGGTCCCCTGCAGCTATTGAAATGCAGCCTTCTCTTCTCCAGGCTGCACAGCCACAAGTCTGCAAGCCTGTCCCACAGCAGAGGTTCTCCAGCCCTCTGAAGATTTTGGTGGTCTCCTCTGGAACCTCTCCAGCAGCTCCAGGTCTCCCTTGAGTTGGTGGCCCCACAACTGGTCACAGCCCAGCACGTGAGAGCAGAGCAGAGCAGAGGGGTAGGATTCCCTCTCTCCATCTCTGGCCACATTGCTTTGGATGCATCCCAGGCTGTCCTTGACCTTCTGGGCTGCCAGTGCCCACTGCTGCCTTCTGTCCAGCTTCTCACCCCCAACACCCCATGTCCTTCTCTGCAGAGTTGCTCTCAATTGCATCACCCTAAGCCTACACTGGCATCCAGGATTGCCATGATCCAGGTGCAGGACCCTGCACTTGGCCTTATTGAACATTCTTCCTCAGGCAGTCATTAATTTGGATGAGCAGGACACAAGAATGGAGGGCAAATATGTCAACAGCAGTGAAATTTGACCATGTTTGAGGTGACAGCAAATTTAAGTGTTGTCAGTGGGTCCTCTGGTTCAAGTGTTGCTCTCTTTAAGCTACTAGGAACACTTTCTAGGCCTACATATGGCCTACAAAGACCCCCATGCTTTACAAACCTGCCTCCATAAGATTCATAGATTCATAGAATCTTCCACTAGACTTCATCCAACCTTCAAGGAGGTTCATCCACAACCTCCCTGGGCAACCTGTTGCAGTGTCTCACCACCTTGACTGTCAAAGATAAGTTGACTTGATTTGCCAGGGAATTAGATCATCGTCTTTGCAAAGAGGGAGGGAATGGGTCTGAAATGCCTTCAGGTCAAAGTGGTGGATGGCATCTGGTAGAGGCTGCTGCCCTTGGGCAGGGGTAAGGTGCTGAAGCATTCTCTGGAACAGTGTTGTGCAGCATGGTAGTGGGAGAAGGTAAAACGTGGTGGAAACATCTGGTGAGCCAGAAAGTGGATTGAGAGCAGCAGCTCCTGTGTAAAACTGTCATTTCATCATCCTGCAGTTCAGCCTGCAGCTCCTTGCTGCACCCCAGTAGTCTAAATGTGTGGTGCTGTGGGCTTGTCTTGCCTGGATGTCTCACTGTAACCTGCAGAGCTTCTGCAGAGCTGCTTCAGATGAGGTGGAACCTTCTGTAGCCTCTTTTGAAGGTCACTATCCATCTCTTCTCAGATCTCCATTTCAGTTTTCAAAGCCTGCTGTGAATAACTTTGAATCCATCCTTATGCATCTTGTCCCAGTTCTGTATTATCTGCAGATCAAGTAATTGTTCTTCATTCTGTTTCAACAACTGTCTGGGCTATCACACTTGAACCACAGCAAGAGCAGCTCCCCTTTGAAGACAGGCCAGGAGCAGCCTTGCAGTACCTGAAAGAGCTCCAGGAGAGCTGGGGAGAGACTTTGGACAAGGCCTGGGAGTGCCAGGATGAGAGACAATGGCTTTGAGCTCGGAGAGGGCTTTGAGACTGGAGATGAAGAAGAAATTCTTGGTCGCATGGGGAAACACTGGCACAGGTTACCCAGGGAGGTTGTGGATGTCCCCTCCTTGGATAGTCTGGATAGTCTGGATGAGGTCTTTGAGCACTCTGGGCTGGTGGGAGGTTTCCCTGCCCATGGATGATCTTTGAGGGTTCCTTCCAACCCATGCCAGTCCGTGATTCCCTAGGTCAGGTTTATCTGATTTAATTGCAGTTTATATAACTTAAAAGACATTATTTTGCTAAGAGCTTGTCCCAGGTGTATTACATTGAATTACTGGACTTTTGGCAGATTTCAATAAATAGATTTACTTGCTGGAGGGATAAAGATTTTGGTTGTGTTCATATTCTGAACGGGTCCTTTAAACTGTTCATAGAAAGGAATTCTGTCTGCAGTGCTGTCTTGGGGATTCCACAATAACACTTTGGAAATGAGGATAGAAAGAGTTAAATTTTAATTCTCAGATGACTTGGACTGCTACCTTTGATACCTTCCAGCAGAGACATATTTTCCCTCCATTCTTGTGTCTTCCTCATACAAAATTAAGGACTGCCTGAGGAAGGAGGTTAAATAAGGCCAAGCGCAGAGTCCTGCACCTGGATCATGGCAACCCTGGATGCCAATGTAGGCTTAGGGTGATGCAATTGAGAGCAGCTCTGCAGAGAAGGACATGGGGTGCTGGGGGTGAGAAGCTGGACAGAAGGCAGCAATGGGCACTGGCAGCCCAGAAGGCCAAAGGCAGCCTGGGATGCATCCAAAGCAGTGTGCCCAGAGGTGGAGAGAATGGATCCTGCCTCTGTGCTCTGCTTGGCTCTGCTCTGCTCTGGGGAGACCTCGCCTGCAGGGCTGTGACCAGCTGTGGGGCCACCAACTCAAGAGAGACATGGACCTCTTGGAGAGGGTCCAGAGGAGGCCACCAAGATCTTCAGAAGGCTGGAGAACCTCTGCTGTGGGGATAGGCTGGCAGAGTTGGGGCTGTGCAGCCTGGGGAAGAGAAGACTGCAGGGAGAGCTTAGAGCTGCATTTCAATAGTTGCAGGGGACCTGCAGGCAGGCTGGGGAGGGACTGTTGAGGAGGGCCTGTGGGGATAAGCCAAGGGCATTAGTTTGGAAGTGGATCAGGGCAGAGTTAGGTTGAACATCAGGAAGAAGTTGTGCAAAGTGAGGGTGGGGAGTCCCTGGCACAGGCTGCCCAGGGAGGTGGTGGAGGTTCCATCCCTGGAGATACTTAAGGTCAGGTTGGATGTGTCCCTGGGCGGCCTGCTGTAGCTGGAGTTGTCCCTGTTGTCTGCAGAGGGTTGGACAAGATGCCCTCTGAGCATCCCTTCCAGCCTAATGCAATTTGTCAATCCCTCAAAAGCAAATTTCTGCTTCATGCCTTGAAATCGGCTACTTAAAGTGCAGTTTGAAGTGTTAAGCTTGCACTGCTTAGCTGGGGACTCAGAAGTCCTTCCAGCTGCTCTGAAACTGGGGCCAGAAGGTGATGGAACCAAGATTAAATCCCAACATATCCACAAAGTGGATTTTCTTCCACTTTCAGCTATTACTCTAAAGTAAACACACAATGAAACAAATTTGGCATTAAGCAGATTTTAAGAATATCTGCAGGATATTTTTTTTAAGTAAGTGAAAGTGGTTAATCCACACTGCAATTATTTTTCAATAGAGTAAATTACTCACCCCTTCGGACCCTTCAAACCGAATTGAAGGTTTAGAAGAAATAGAATCCTAGAAGACAGTAAAAAAAAACAAACCCAGAATATCAGTAAAAGGACAAGACTGTGCTCCAGGAGAAGATGTTTTGCTATAAAAGAGAAGATGGATGTGCCCACAGCCAAGTGGAGGGCTCCTCCTGCCCATACAATGATGCAGACCCTGGTGGATAGCAGCAGCCAGGGCTCCAGTGGTGGGTTTGGGCTCTTGCAGCACCTGTGTGTCCTCTGCCCAAGAGCTGGTGGTTTGTCATGCTCAGCAGGGACACTGCAGAGTCATGGGGAATCTGAGAAGTGCTGAAAGGTGTAGAGTGGTGTCTGCTGGCACTGGGAAGGAAAAAAAACCCTCCTCCAAAGTACCACTGAATGTGAGAGTCCCAAATGGTGTGCTTTGTTCCTTCCCAAATACCATCCTGGTGGGCACTGGTGGTTAATCAGAGCTGGAGTCATTGCTGGAGACACTTAAATGACACCATTTTCACATGTCCTTGAGTTCAAGGTATCGGCTTGAGTCCTGTGGTTAACACAGGCAACCTGTCTATTCAAAGATTGTTGATAATGATCACAGTACCACAGTATCACCAAAGTTGGAAGAGACCTCAAAGATCATCAAGTCCAACCCATTACCACAGACCTCAGTGATGATGGCAATGCTGATGTTCCCACTGCTTCCCACTGTTACAGATCATAGGATCATGGAATCACAGAGTGATTTGGGTGGGAAAGGACCTTTCAAACTCATCCAGCCCAACCCCCTGTAGCCAGCAAGGGACATCCCCAATTAGAACAGGCTGCTCAGAGCCACAACCAACCTGACTTGCAATGGTGCCAGGCATGGGGCAGCTCTAACCTCTCTGGGCAACCTGAGCCAGGCTCTCCCCACCATCAGGGTCAAGCATTTTTCCCTTCTCCCCACTCTCAACCTCCCTCTTTGAGTCCAAAGCATCCCCACCTTGTCCTGTCACAACAGACCCTGCTCAAAAGCCCAGTTGAAATGTTGAGGTGGCTTGAAGTGATTTGACTGGTGTTGTTTGGTGTGAGGGTGCTGGAGGGCTGGAGCAGTCTGTCCAGAGAAGTTGTGGAGTCTCCTCTGCGGAGCTTCCAGCCCTCCCATGCCATTGTGCTCCTGGGTAAGCTGCTGTGGGTGCCCTGCTGGAGCAGGGGGGTTGCACTGGGTGATCTCCAGAGACTCCTGACCCCACCATGCTGGGATGCTGTGATATCACACTTGCGTGAGTTTTTCACAACCTTTTTTGATTCGTGCACCCAACTATGACATAAAATACTCAGGATGAGGGAATCAGGTTCCTGGATGCTCAGCTTCCATCACAAGCGAAGCAAAAGCAGTGTGTCCTACCTGCATCTGCACGCTGGCATCCTCTCTGGCCATCAGGAACTCATCCTGAACTAACGATTCCAAGTCAGTAATTAGTACACCAGCACGGTGAGGGGCACCTACAACTGGAGATGCTAAATAGCTGTCACCACTAAAAATGGCAGCGTGCCCCCAGCCTCCTCCAGCCCTTACAAAGCCCACTGCCAGGGCTGCTCCCCGAGCTGTGGCAGCGCAGCGTGCTCATATCAATCAGGTACAGTGACTGATTAATTAATTTTAGCACATGGGGAACTAATTTCAGTTCAGATCGTTTTAGCTTGAGGACTGCTGACCAAGTGTCACAGCATGGAGAAGATGAAACAACCTCCTGCTTCCACTGGTTGCTCCAAGCCTAACTCCGTGCAACGGCTCCCTGTGATCGAGGGCGCCGTGGAGCAGGAGCTAGGACCCTGCTCTGCCCCGTGGGTCCCCCGAGGAGCTCGGGACACGGCACCTGTACCCTCACCACAGAGGTGTTGCTGGAGGGAAAGGGACGCCACGGGGGCATGAGAAAGAGGAGACGGGGACTGGGAAGAGGGGGATTGGAGATGGGAATGGGGTACGGGAACTAGAGACAGGAGATGGGAAAGGAGGGAGTGAGATGGGAAAGAGGTGACAGAAATAGGAGACGAAGAGGGAGG